>JAWWES010000150.1:16864865-16963578 GCA_035583135.1 Lophotriccus pileatus
CGCCAGAGGAGGGAGAAGGAAGAGAACTCCTCACACCCAGCCCCTGGTTCCAGCGCACCAGGGCTGGATTTCAACCCTTAACTCAGTAAAATGAAACCCCTAAACACCAAAATCTGAGGGAATATAGTAAGAAGTGTGAATTTGGAGAGGGGCTGAAGCATTTTGGTGTGAGGAAACGGCTTGAATGTGCCAAATAATGATGTGTTTCAGCATGCCACAAATGCGAAGTGGCTTAAAAACAATGGATTCTTCACTTGATACCTCACCTGGGGCCATTTTTTCCTCTTTCTCTCTGTGCTGTTTGTTTTTTACTCACAGAAAATGTGGATTGCAGGATCAGGACGCTGGGGGAACCCTTTCTCCCTTTGCTGAAGTGAGACAAGGAGAGATTTCATGTCAGGCTCTCCTGCGCACCAGCAAACTGGAAAGAAATAGTGGAGGGAGGAGATTTAAAAGGGATCTTTCAGTTGAATCAAGGCAAGAAAATATTTCTGCTCTTTCCACAGTTTTCCCCCAATGTTTTTAAAGAGAAGTGGAGAGAGAGAAAAAAAGCTGCTGTTTGAAGTGGCAAATCCAAACCCCTTCAGTCAGAAAGCGCTGAGATGAACATTTGAATGCTTCAGTACCAAGAAGGTCCGTTTTTTAGGTGTTGATAAGAGTGGTTTTCATCACATGGAGGTTATGGCCAAAAAAGGGTGTCCAGGCCCCCTCAAGGGAGATTCTTCACTGAGCCCTGCTGGTGCTGCTCCTCCCAACAAGAAGGAATCGCTCCATCCGTGTTCCAGAGTTCGAAGTGACTGAGGAAAATCAGGGAATTCGGCGAAACCAATTCGGTTCTGGTTGCGCTGTCAATGTCTTGGAGGCCCTTTAGGCCTGAAAGGTCACCCTGGGAGACAAAATAACCTCGTGAATGGGCCTCTTTGTGCCACAGCCAACACTTCAATCCCACTGGGGTTGGAAACAACCCAGGAAGAAAGGGCTGGCCCACCTTGATTTTGCCCTTTGTGGAGTCTAGACACCCGTGTCAATGGAAAAGAGGAGAAAAAAGGAAAAAAAAAAGAGAGAATGGAAAATAAGTGTGTTTTCCAGCCTCAGGAAAAAAACAGCTCACCCTCCTGAGAATAGATCGGGCCATAGGAACAGGAACTGACTCAGGGACATGGCCAGGGGTGGGCCTGATAGCGGGGTGGGCACAGCGGGGCAGAGAGGAAGGGCAGCATCACAGCTTGGGTGAAACCAACCCAGCAGAACCTTGGAGACCTGGGCAGGGTCAGGAGTGTCCCGTGGCGTAAGGGAGCACGAGGAACTGGGGGCTCTGTGGGCACGTAACGGTGGGACTCGATGAGCTGGGAGGTCTCCTCCCACCTCAATTATATGATACTATGTTTTTGGGTCTTGCTCCTGAAAGAGAGGAGGCAAAGTTTAGCTTGGGATTATGGGTGGAGGAAAAGGCAGGAGCAAAGTCTTGCTTGACTGGGTGATCTTCAGTCAAAGCAAAACCCTTTATCTTGGCCCAGTTGAGGGCCACGACCCGCAGTGGGTTTATGTCCCACTCACCTGCTCCTCCTCCCCATGCCAGGAAGGGCCTGGGCTTATTGCTACAACCCCCCCCCAGATAATCAGTTCTGTAGCTTTTGGGGGAAAATACCACAAACAATGAAGAAACAGCGTGTTCCAAAATCCTGGGCCGGGTCTTCAGCTGCTCCACAAAGCACAGCTGGGATCTCCATACTGAGGTGTGGTGCTCAGCTGGGCAACCCTGGAATGGTCTAGAGCCATCCATCCAGGAGTCCTTGCACTCCTTCCAGGTGTAACACTGGGTTTAAGGAGCAGCTCTGAGCTGAGGCTCAGCTTAACTGAGCCCAGGAATAGCTGGGTGACAGCAGCTGGACACTGAACCAAAGAGGAAAATTACTCTGTTCAATCAGCATCACAGAATGGTTTGGATTAGAAGGGACTTTAAAGACCATCCAGCTCCACCCCCTGCCACGGGCAGGGACACCTTCCACTAGCCCAGGTTGCCCAAAGCCCCCTTCAGACCTTGAGTCTTTTGTGGGAAGTAGAAATAGCCAAAGAGATGTAGAAATAGCCAAAGAGATGGAGAAATAAAGAAGGGATAAGGAAGGAGAAGTCATGAAAGCTTGCTGTTGTCTTGGGAGTGAAGAAGAAATCAAGTCCAGAAGGCATCAGTTGGCAGTTGGACGTGATGATCTTCCCTGTCTTTTCCAGCCTCTGTAAGTCCGTGATTCCATAATCCTGCTGGGACACAGGAAACAGGCTCCTTGGACACTGAAACACCTGGGGTGGGGGTTCCACAGACATATTTAATGTTGAGCATGTTCTCCACCTCATTTCCATCTCTGGCTCTCCAAAGACACGACAAGACACGAGTCAGGGGAAGGTGAAGGCCTTGTCATGTCTCCTCATAGCTATTCTTCTAACATGGAACAGAGCAGAGGTGAATCCCAGCAGACCTTGGAGGAAGGGTAAGAGTCAGGTGGGGGGGGGGTGTACAATGAGCACTAGAGATGGGTTGTCTTTTTTCCTGCTGCTCCACACAAAATGGTGTTTAAACTGATGACATTCAGATACACGGAGTGATGACTTCACTGCCTCCGGGAAGATTCTTCTGACTCGTAAAACTATCTGGCAAATAAAATTATTTGATCAATCTGTGAAAAAGAAACTGCCCAAAAAACCAAGAAGGAGGAAGAAGACAGGTATGGGCAGAGCAGAACTGAAACCAGACAGCACAACCCTGCCACGGGGCAGCTCCGGGAAGGGAGTCACCAGCTCCTGGGACCTGCTGTCCTGGCGTGGGAGTGACTGGCTCTTATTTTTAGACCAAACCACCACTGGGGAAAGCTGCCAGCTGAGAGTCCAGGCAAGAGGACAAGCTGGTTTTCTGTGCTGAGACAGGGGTGGAAATTCAGTTCTCTGGGAAGTTAAACCGACCACATCTTGCTTTCCCAAGAAAGGAGCCACCTCAGAGGCGTTGGAGGCCTGGTGGTGGCTGAAGGCATGCTGTGATCTTCCAGGAGTTGGTGCCTTGGACACAGAGGGGCCTGTCCGTGGAAGGTTGGGTGGTCCTGCCTCAAGATTCCTTTCACAGGCTCCAACTTCTCTTCTGGAGCAGAGATGGAATGTCCTTCCCCACCACCGACACCGGTGCCTTGGCGATGTGAGCATCGCATCAACAACATTTTGCACCCTTGTTTCTTTTAATAAAATAGTGACTGTCACTAAAACATTTTATAAAATAATGTCCCATTGCCTAAAACCTCCTCTCCCATCCCTGTTTCTGCACTTCCTGCCCTCTCCCATCTGACTGCCCACACAAGTGGGTGCTCATCTCTGCCCCACCCCTAAAAACGATTTTGCTGGAGCTCAGTTCCCTTTGGAGAAAACACAAGTATGAGAAGGGGGAAAATTTGATAAAAACCATCCACAGGAGAGATTTAGGGGCAAACAGGACAAGGTTTACATCCTTTACCCCTAGCTCTGGTTGGTCATTTCTGCCTCCCACTTGGAAATGAGCCTCCACCAACAGGTAACGTAACGGAAAACACGGCGAGAGGTGTCAGTGTTAGCAGTGACCCTGATGAAAGGCCCCTGTGTCTGCAGACATTCAATAAAGGAATTGAGGCCTCCTGTTGTTGATCTAAGGGAGGTGTGTTTGTTTCCCTCTAACCCTGCAGAAACTCTGGCAGAGCTTGTTGAGGCCTGTTTGGGTCCCTGAGAAGAATTGTGGTAATGCTCCCAACCTTCCTGTGCTGAGTTTATGGGGTTGGTGTCTAAGCCATTTTCTGGGCTGATTTGTCATGGGAATTGTTCAGAGCCCAGCGATCAACCCCATCATATATCTGGCTGAAGTGGCAGAATCAACCTGATCAAAGAATCCCACAAGGATTTGTGTTGGGGGGGACCTTAAAACCCTTCTCTTTCTACCTCCTCCCATGTGCAGGGACACCTTCCACTAGCCCAGGTTGCTCCAAGCCCTGTCCAGCCTGGCCTTGGACGCTTCCAGGGATGGGGCATCTCCATTACATTGCTATCATGAAAAAGCCTTTTTGTTAAAATGCTGTGAAGGACAGTTATTTCCCAATAACACTCATTTTTTTTGCCGTTTAGCTGAGATTTATAACAATGATTTGCTCTTGGCAAGCAAATCTTTGTTCCATAACCTGCAGTGGAGTGGGTCAGAAATGCCCAACGGTGTGTGCAGGACACATGGAACCTGGTCTAAGTGGAAGGGGGTGAGAACTGGGTGATCTTCCTTCCCTTGAGCTGAAACATCCTGTGCCACCGACACAGAGATGATCTATCACAGACCCACATCACAAAGCAAATAAGTCAAGAAGAGAATTTTTTTGTTTTGCTGTGGTTTCTTTTCTTTTTGCTGTTCCAGCAGTTGATAGCCAATATTAACAAACCTCATCTACCTGAAAAGGTCAAGTAGTTTTTCAAGTATTAAAGCATTAAAACATGAGAGAAATCCCATGTTGTGGGGTTTCACCACAGGCTTAAAGTTAAGCCTCTGCTGGAGGGTGGTGGAGCTCAGCTGGCACTCAATCCGTTTATTGAGGATCATGGCATCACAGGCTGGTTTGGGTTGGAAGGAACCTTAAAGCTCATCTCCTTCCAACCCCTGCCATGGGCCCAGGTTGTTTAGCTGTCCTAAGGTCTGTGCAGGGAGGAGAGCCTGACTAAATTCCACTTCCAGATGCTGGCATAGGCTGGGAAACCACAGGAGGCTGGGAATGCCCAGCTGTGCCCGAGCAGAGAGAACAGTCCCTGCCCTGAGCCCTGAGCAGAGGGAACAGCAGGTTTGCAGGGTCAGGAGGCTGCAGGGTGAAGGGGAGCCTGTGTTCAGGCTGCCAGGGCTTTTCCATCAGGAGTTTGGGGAGCTACTTGAATGAAACAGTGCCTGTCACCTGGAGGCAGAGTCAGAGCTGCTATTTCTGGTGACTCCTGAGTGCAAACCAAACAGGAGGATCAGATGGACAACAAGGGCAGAGCCAAAGCAAGCGGAGCATGGTCAGGGCTGCAGTTGGTGTTTACATGTCAGTGGTGAAGCGTGGGAGGAATCCAGCCCCAAGGCTTCCAGTTTGGCTGCTCAGGCCCCACAGCGGTGCCCGGTGAGCAGGGGGGATGTGGCTTGAGGGAGAGCTCCATGAGCAAGATGCTCCAAAACAATGCTAAAAAGAAAGAGAAGGGAAGGGGTTTGTCTGCTGAGGTGGGACTATGGCTGTGCCAAGGGAACAGTCTCCCTGGCCAGAGCAGGAGGGAGGAGAAGGAACAACGGTAGGGAACTGGCAGACATCTTCCACTTGGACACTGCTTCCAGCACAGGGAAAAACATTACAGAAAACCTCAGATCTGTCACGCACCTCCCGGTGTTTTGAAGCCTTTGGGCCGTAACTCATTGTTTCCTTTGTTGAGGTTTGCCTTTACTGAGTGAAGTTCCCTCATCCCTCACTCCCCCTGGGTCTTGTTTGCTTTGGGGGAGAGGAAAGTTCTGTTCTCTGCTCTTGGCAGAAAACCTCTGCCCCTCCACAGCCCATAACACAGGGCCAGGTGCTTGGGGACCTGCATGAGGACAGCATGTCCTGGGCCAGCCCCTGTCCTGGGGCTGCAGCACCCAAGCCCTGGGCAAGGTGTCCCTGCCCTTGGCAAGGGTTGGGACTGGAGGACCTTTAAGATCCTTTCCAACCCAAGCCATTCCATGATTCTCTGAACCCTCTGCAGCTCCCAACTCGGCCATGGCCATGGATGTTGGAAAGAGCTGAGTGTTCCAACATCAGCTGGGGATTCACCTGGGCCAAGCAGGGAATAGCTGTGAAGATGCCAGAGAAGGAAAGGGGTGAGTGACTTGCTGTAAACCCTCTCTCAGAGTTATACCTTCCAATATTTACTCCTCCCTGCAGCGCTTGGTCATGGAGCTCTGCCATTTCTGGAGGATGAATAGCTCAGTGGAGATCAAATGAAACTCAAAGCCCTTTCCTTACGTTCCAAAAGGAGGATTTATTTAGTGGATTTTTAGGACTCTAAAATACACAGATCTGAGTGTTGTGGAAGGGGATACACAAGCAGCCAGGGCATTCACAGTCCACTGCACTTTGGAAACACAGGAGCTCTGGGATGCAATAAAGCATCACTCCTGCTCCTGCTGGCATTCCATGGGCAGGTGTCTTGGCAGTTCCAGGCACTTACTGGGGATAAACAACAAATCACCGCAGAAAGCTCCCAGGAGAGGCAGCAGCTGGGGAAGTGCTGCCGTTCCCTAGGAGGTAAGAGCTTGGTCAGAGAAGGAATGGCTCTCCCAAGGCCGTGTGCTCCAGCAAGGTGTGGGACATCCCGTGTCTTTTCAGGAGACCAGATGCTGTTCCTTGGCTCAGGGGAAGGTTCCTTTGGTTCAGAGCACTCTGTTCTTCACTCTCTCAAAGATCTGCATCACTTTTCCTGCCGGGATGCAGCCTTCCCGCACAATGGTGATGCCACCTTCCCACAGGAAGGATGAACAAGTCAGGATAATCCCCAAAGAGTGAAAGAAAGGGATGGGGGAGATAAAGGAGTCTCTTGGAGCAGCAAAGCCACCCAAACACCCACAACATCCAAATAATAAAGTTGCGTAAAAGGACCAGAAACTTTGTCAGAAAGTGAAACCACCAACCAACAGTGACCCCTCTCTTTGTACAAGGGTTTGCTTTTCCACTCCACCCCTCCCAAAATGTCAACCCAGACCCAGCTAACGACACCTCAGCTTGTGCTTCTGCGTCATTGTGGATGAGCTCCTGCAACACCTTCCTTCTCGTGGTCTACAAGCAACACCCACCCTTCCTTCCCAAGACATCCACCCTCCCACTTGGATCATTTGTGCTCTTACAAGGCAGATCTTGCTTGCACAACTGTGTTTCTCCTCGCTGCCTTGTTCTCTGTCAACACAGAGGTCCTCTAAGGACATCTTTTGTTTACTTCCCTTCATCAACATGTCCAGGCACTCAAGAGCTGTTACTCTTGGAGCACACTGTGCTGCCAGACTGATACTAGTGAAAGGGATGGAAACACCCCAGGAAAATGCAATTGCTGGCCCAAAAGGGTAGTTCTTGCACTCACTTTCATCAATCTTTGTGCAGTTGACCACAGTGGATGCCACCACCTCATCAGATTCTCCATCACAGAGAACACCCTCCAACTTATGGCCAAGACGCCTGCAGGGAGGGGAAAAAAAGGGCAACAGCGTTTCACAGACCTTCAGGTCACCTTGTGCCGAGCTTCCCCCCCACGCAGGATGTCAAACCTGGTCCATCACCAGGTAAACTCACCGAGCACCCTCGTGGCAGAGGTGCCCGTGCCTGGGGTACTCACGAGATGACCATGTCATGGTGTGTGCTGTCCACCTCCCCGCTGGGGTTTGCCGATGTGACGGCCAAGGGCCCCGTCATGTCGATGAGGTGCACCAGGACGGTCAGGTCAGGCACTCTGATCATGATGCTGTCTTGAGTTCCCACCCTGCTGTAGCCTGCTCCGACCCCTTGAAGGACATACCGAGGCAAGGCTGGCACAACACCGGCCATGGCATTGGGGCAAGAGCTCCTGCTTCCTTGGGGAGCGGCCCTGCTCCCTCCACACACCCAGCTGGGGATCTCTGGGTGTGTGTTTCCCTCTGGAGCGGGAATCCATGACAGTGGTAAGATTTTGGGTCTAACTGGATAAAAACTGGGTTTGGGACAGCAAGATGTGGGGTCTGACTGGACAAAGAGGAAATGATTCACTCCTGGAGACAGCACCGCTGTTTTCATGGACATGGGATCTACCTATATCACCAAGTCTAGTTCTTGTGAGCGCTGCCCGCCCTCCCACCCTCTGCCATGTACCCCTGCCTGTTCAACAGCCATAATTCCTACAATTTCCTCATCCTGCACTATTTCCATTGACTCTCAGAAGCCAGGGTTGAGGTGAATCATCCCCCTGCTCACAGTGCTTGACTTTGTCCATGTGGTGGGAAGGAAGGGGCGATGAGCAGGGATGACCATAGGAGCCCTCCCAGCTCACTGATGCTCCACCCAGGGTTTGCTCATTCCTAACAGCAAGGTGCTTGGAGGAGGTGACCCTCCCAAGGCTGAGGAGCCTCCCTTGCTTTTAGTTAAAGAACTCCTTATGCTGGCTCCCACTGTTAATGAGTCATTCCAGCTGATTAACACCCTCTGCTAAACATTTACCAAAGCATCTGAGAGCTCCAGAGGTGATTCCTTGGGACAAGATGAACAGAATTCCCCCCCACACCACCATCACATCCAAAAGGGTGTGTGGATTGCAGACATGCTGTGTTGAAAACATTAAAGAGGGAGAAAAGGACTGTCCTGTTCATCTCACCCAGCTTCTTCAGCCACTCTCCTTTCTGGATAATGCAGCCAATGCCACCAGGGTAAACATTTTCCATGAATTCCCAGAGCAAGGGGCTGATGGGGGGAGCAGCTGCTCGCAGCTGGTCCAGGTTTGAAATGAAGATGCAGATGGGCTTCTCTTGAGGCCTGTCCTGAAAAAAAAAAAAAAACAGGGAGAGAGGAAGGGGAAAAGTAGATGAAGAGAGGAAGTTTGCCTTGAGAACCTCAAAGCCCGCTGGGATCCTGGTTTGTGGGCTCCCCAGGGACCAGAAGCTCTGGGCAAGCAAGATGCTGTCTCTGCACAAAGTGCTGAGCAGAGGAGGGCACCAGGCTCTGTGACTGATGCCACGGCTCAGATCGGCATGTGCAAGTTGGAGAAGAGAGAGAACAGCAGCCTGCCCTTGGGATCTCAGCGGGATGCATCCAAATCCCCCACTTCAGATTATCCATCACAGAGACAGCGATGCTCTGCTCATTATCACCACTTTTAAGATCTTATACACCAGGGACCTGATTCTTTCCAAGCTTATGTTGGTGCAAACCAAGACCAAACCTACCAATTCCTGATGGGATAATGCATGGAGAGACCCAACATCTCCAGTGCCCTCTCTGAAGTAACTTTGCTGTAAACTGAACAGTGAGATGGAGGGAAAATAAAACAGCTCACAAAGCGGTGTCATTTCAGTCCTCAACTGACATCAGCTCCAATGGGGCCAAATGACTAAGGAGCTGGGCATGTATTTACATTCTGTTTATATTATCTCATCTGCAGGGAAGGTTAACACTGGCACCAGAGCAGCCCAGAAAAGACGGCCTTTGTTGCCGTTGTTGGCGCTCGGTGCCAGCTGAGATCGTCTGTTATGCTTATTCCTCCAGGCTAGCCAGGAAATTGCCTCATGGAGCACAGACGGGCCCAGGCTGCAAAAGTTGTGTTGAAGGTGCAAAGTTTGGGGCCGGTTCCAACACTGAATGTCTCCAAAAGTCTGGGGAAGTTTAGCCCTGGGATTCTGATTCAGCACTTCGGAAGACAGAGAGGACAAACACAGGTTTGGTCCTGTCTGTGGTGAGTGTCAGGGCTGCGCCACTTTGGAGCTGGGCTTTGTCCTCCCCAGGAAGGCAGGATGGATCTGCCTGATTTGCAGTGCCCCGTGCCCAGAGCAGAGGGGACTGTGCCCCAGGTTGCTCAGCTCAGAAAGTGTTCCATGGTGTTCTGCTGTGGCTGCTTATGAACAGGACAACTTGAAACCAGGGTCTCCCATTTCTGCTTCTGCATGAACTCATCTCACTGCAGTTCCAACTTCCTGGGCAGGGGCAGAGGAGGGGCAGGACTGAGCTCTGCTCTGTGTGAGCAGGGACAGCACCCAGGGAATGGCTGGAGCTGTGTCAGGGCAGGCTCAGGTTGGATCTCAGGGAAATGTTCTTCCCCCAGAGGGTGGTTGGCACTGACCAGGCTCCCCAGGGCTACCAGAGCTCCAGGAGGGTTTGGATGATCCTCTGGGGCACAGGGGAGTACTCTTGGGGATGGGCCTGTGCAGGGCTGAGGGTTGGACTGGATGATCCTCGTGGGTCCCTCCCAGCTCAGCGCATCCTGTGAGTCTGTGATCTACAGGACATAGGTCCAGGTAACCAGACCTGTGTTCACACCTTGATCCTGTAGACCTTCTCGATGGCTTGGGGGTGTTTGCAGGAGGCTGCCAGGGCATACACGGTGTCCGTGGGGACCCCACACACGGCCCCCGTGTTCAGCAGCTCCGCGATGGTCCTCAGCCCACTCGTGCAGTGGGACTTGGGGCACACGCAGGGTGGGGGGTCCTGGGTGTCCTTCTTGGAGCTCCCGGCCTGGGAAGAGTCAGGAGGCAACAGAGACATTACGGTGGGAAGAAAGAAATGTATGAGACAGGGGATAGGATTCACCCAACTGCAGGTGGGTTGTGCTCCCTCGGTAGTCAAAGGGCACAGGCAGCACCTCTAGGGATGCTTCACCCAAAGTAGGTGACAACTGCAGTGAATAAAGTCCAAGAGACTAACTCAGGGTGGACATTTGAATTCAGCTCCTAAAATCAGAGGAGATGAACCCCACCCAGCACGGCGACTGCTTCCTAGAGAAACAGCTGTTCTCCAAAATGACTAAGGGAACTCAGAGAACCCCAAACCCAGAGGAAGATCAAGTTTCAAGTGCTTTCTCATGAGTTTCCTGTGGTTCGAAATGCTGATTTTATGGAAATGTTCCTCTGCAGCAGGAATCTGAGCTGCCAAACCCATCCCCCCAGTGAGGGGGGAGTGCCTTGGTCAGACACAGCAGGTGGGAGGAGAAGTTTGAAGTTCATAGATACAGGGGGGAACTCTTGCTGTCCTGTCTGGGGAACCTTTAACTCCCCTGCCTCCAAGGTTATGGCCTTTAAAACTTCAGTCTGCCAGGAATTCTTGGATTGGAGGTGGCTAATTCCACAGGGTCACGGAGATGGGCCTTTTGGAGCAAGGTAGGAGTCTTGTAAGCACCCCTGCCCTTTCTCCAAGTTTCCATGCATGTTATTCCTAATGGAAGGAAAAAAAGCTCGTTTCCAGCTCCCACAGAAATGCTGTGACCAGGATTTCGAGTGGCACAAAGGGATTCAGAGGAAGGGAAATTCCATGGAAACCTGAAGACCCCGGAATATCCCTTCCCAGCAGGGAAGCTACACCATCACACAGAACATGTCTTACTGTGAACAGGGGAGGTCCCATCATCAGGAGGTCCTTCCCAAACATGCAGTTTGCCAGTGATGCTGTTGCTCCATAGAAGCAGAGGATGCTGAAGATGCTCAACACCACAACTGGGAAAAAAAAAGGGGAATCAGAGGCAGGGAGGGTGATGGAGTCACCATCCCTGGAGGGATTTCACAGCCGTGTGGATGTGGCACTGGGGAACAGGGTTTAGTGGTGGCCTTGGCAGTGCTGGGGGAATGGTCTTGGAAGGCTTTTCCAACCTGAATGATTTTATGCTGCTGTGATTCTACTCTGTGAGGATAAAATGGTAGAAAAGCTCCTGCCAATCCTCTTGCTAAAGCACCCTATGGAATTAAAATAAAATTTCCACCTACAGCAAAGACAAAGCTTCACCAGAACTGGCAGCCAGTGATTCCAGTGGCACATTTAGCTCATCCCACACCTCAGCTGCTGTACAGAACCTCTGGAGGCTGAGCTGATCCAGCAGGATCAGCCACACCTAAAGGTTTTTTGGAAGCTCAGGGACCTGGGGCTGAGGTCCTGTGCCTGAGAGGATCAGTCCCTGTTGCCTGCACACACACCAGCCTTCAAATCAACCCTCTCTGCTTGCTTTTTTCCACACTGAGCTCTCCACACTTCTCCCCAACCCAGGACCCCCTCACTGCACTCTGGGGGAAGGTTTGATGACCAAGTTCACCTAAAACTCACTTTCAAACGGCAAAGGGAGGTTCTCCAATGTAAAGAGCAGAAAACAAACACTCAAGAGCTCCATTGCAAGGGTCACACAGAGCAGCACCACATTAAAAGAGGAAGCTGTGGAAAGAAACACAAACAAGAGGGCCCCACATCAGAGCATGGCCCATAAAACATACGTGAAACAGCAGAAGAGTTCCTAAATCAACGGAATCTTGTTTGGTTAAAGTGAGCAGCCCATGATCTGCTTTCCCTGGTTGAGGAGGAGCAGAGGCACGGCCATGGTTTGTTCAGCCCTCAGGTTTCACGGGACACGCTGCCAAACCCTTGATCTGCCAGAACACTGTGCTCACATGGAAAACACTTCTCAGGCAGCCAAGCAGATCCTGATTTACACCAGCTGGGCTGGAATGTGACTGTGGATTTGTGCCAGTGGCCCAGTCCATCAAACACTTTCACCTTATTCGAACCTTTTATTTTCTTTGAGATGTTCTACTCTTCCCTTGGGACTGTTTCCTCTAAGCCCAGCTCAGCTTCTGTTACTGGCTGTGGGCAAAACATGTCAGTTGTTGCCTAATTGGAGCGGCAGGGAGAGCCTCTCTCACTTGTGCATTCCCACCACAGGAGGACTAATGACCTGACCCCAAATACCCCTCAATAAACAATCCCACTGGTGCTGAGACTTACCTAGAATGATTAAAAAAGCATTGAGCACCAAAAAGGCAACGGAACCAGCGGTGAACCCCTCGGTGTTCCCCGCACCGATGTCCAGCAGGTGGCCTGAAACAGGACCAGCACATCTGGTTGTGAGCAAACCGTGAAGAGCGTGACAGAAGAATGACACAAGGGTGACAGATCTGTGGCTGGAATTACTACAGCTCAAATTAAGGGATGGTGGCCTCATAAAGGAAACCTCCCACTGCTTCTTCAAGGTGAAGTATTTGAGGTATTAACTGGAGAACTGGTGGTGGCCATCCAAAAATAGCTGATGATTTTACCTCCAGCTCAGAATCCTCAGGGTCTGGCTGAACACATCAGCAGCTCCTGCCACACCTCTGAAGGAACAGCTTCAACTCTCCCCACCGGTGCTCATTTTAATAGGGCCTGGCACGGAGGCTGCGTGGACACGCTGCCCACCTGGAGCCAAACACAGCTCTTGGAGCCTGGGCTCAGCATTCTCAGAGCTCCTCTCATGGCTGTGACCAACTGGGACGAACCTCTCCAGGCTGCCGAAGGATAAACATGGAACCTGGAGCCTTCCACTGCCTGAAGAGCGTCTCCTGAAGTGTTTCTGTGAGATGACAGCCCAGAGACAGCCTCACAGTATTTTATCAGGGAGATTTCAGCCTCTGTTGGAGTTGAAGACACACCTCGGGCCCCTGTAGCTGCGTGTGCCAAGTGCATCTAAACTGGGACGTTTCTATGGCATTATATTTTTACAAGGAGGAAAACTGGGGGAACCTGATGTGACTGACTCCCAAAAGAAGGGATTAGGTGGACTCAAGCAATCCGAACTCCCTAAAAACACCCCTTTTTTTCAGCGACCGAGCCAACCAGGCGCCCGCCCAGCCCGTGCGTTACCTGCCAGGCGAAGCCAGGCCCAGGCTGCCCAGAAGGCAGCGTAGCAGAACGGCAGGACGGAGCCAAACCTCCTCCCTCCCCAGGCCTGGATCCTGCACACGTAGAGCTGCCCCACGGCCCCCAGGATGAGCACAGAGGGGATGGAGAGCTGCTGCCTGCTGGAGTCCCCCAGGCTGCCCTGGATGGCGGCGGCGGCGGCCAGGCCGTTGCAGATGTAGAACAAGGCGTCGGGCACGGCGGCGCCGGTGCCGCCGGGCAGCTCCTCGGCGCTCGTGAGGCGGGTTTTGAGGGCCATCAGCGCGGTTTGGAGAGCCGAGCTGGACACGGCCTGGGCGCCCACGGGGATCAGCGCCTTCTCCCCGATGGAGTTGATGAGGCTGGCGAAGGTGGCGTACAGGGACAGGGCCATGCAGAGGCTGCAGGCAGCGCCCAGGAGGGGCTGGGCATGGGGCAGCGGGATCTGGTGGATGAAGGCTGTCGTGAGGATGATGAAGGAGGTGTTTTGCAGCATCTCCAGGGTGTCTTTGTGAGTGGACATCAGGAAGAGCGTGCAGGCGGTGGCCAGGAAGAACCACCCTCCAAACATGCCCAGCCTGCTCTCCTGAGCCCGGGGCAGCCCAAGGAAGGTGGTAAGGATGAACTCTTCCCAAGACATCACCAGCCAGTAGAGGCTGTGGACGCCGAACTTGGTTGTGTGGTAGACGTCACCTCGGAGGTAGCTGTAGAAGCTGGAGAGCAGCTGGCAGCTGGAGATGATGGAGATCCACGCTGCCCCGACACAGAAGGTCTTCATGTAGCCAAAGAAGTAAAAGGCAAAGATAAAGGGTGACACCGTGTCGCAGATGTTGCCCAGGGCCATCGGCTCGGCGTACTTTGTGTTCTTTTTCTTCTCCTCCCCAATGGCCTTGGAGGAGCTTTTCTGTGCTGACCCCAACAGCAGGACATTGAAGAGGGGGTGCCCGAAGCCTGGAAGGACGTAGCGCTGCGTGATGCCCTTGAGGAGCAGGGCCACTGCCCCGTACAACCCGCAGGTGACAATGACCAGCTCGATGGCCCCCGACACCACCAGGGCCCACTGGCAGAACAGGGCGACCGCCTCGAACACCAGGGCGAGGGCGAGGGCCCCAAATATGAAGGGCATGATGTAGTTGGTGGTGGCTGAGCAGAAGCAGAGGACGAAGGAGATGGAGATGTAGGCCACCAGCCCGGCCACCGCGCTCTGGCTGGCGGAGAGCTGGGCCGTGCCGAGGGGCGGGAGGTGGCTGCTGTTCCCCGAGGGCAGTGTGGTGTTCTGCAGGGGTGGGTAGGCAGCTGACATGATCCTTGTGGCCCCGTAGCTGCTCCACAGGGCAGAAAAGGTGAGGAAGGCTGTGCCCCCAAGGTGGTC
This sequence comes from Lophotriccus pileatus, assembly GCA_035583135.1. Classification (NCBI taxonomy): domain Eukaryota; kingdom Metazoa; phylum Chordata; class Aves; order Passeriformes; family Tyrannidae; genus Lophotriccus; species Lophotriccus pileatus. The sequence continues at coordinate 16,879,620 of JAWWES010000150.1, forward strand.
GTACTTGCGGAAGGCAAGGAATCCCGCCAGCAGCTGGACGAAGCCTCCGATCAGGATGAGGTGGACACCTGAGGGACATGTGAAATGGTCAGGTGTGAGGCAACCCACAAAAAGGCTTGAGCTGCAGGAAGCAGGTCCCACAGCCTTCCTGTGAGCAGCCCTATGGCCTCTGCCTTCCCCTCTCTTCCCACCTTTTTGTCAAATTTCTGTGTGGGCGCTGAGCCCCTTGGCATGTTCAGGGTGGGGAGCAGGTCCAGGAGCAGTTTGGATGTCGGAAAGTGGCGGGAAATGGCACATGGAACGTTTGGACCAGACTCTGGGCAGTGGCTGAGGAAGGAGGAGCAGCCACCCCCAGGGGCACAGAGGGGATGGCCCACACGTCCCCAGTAGCAATGACTCTCATCCCATGGGGATGGCTCTCCGAGAGTCCATCCCACCCGGTGCATCACCCACCTGCCAGGATGTCCTCTGCGCCCCGCGGCCTGAGGCCGCTGTGAGCCACGGCGAAGTTCTGCAGGCAGAGCAGGAAGGCGCTGACCACGTTGCCCAGGAGCCCCAGCACGGCCGGCTCGCTGTAGAAGACGGCGGCGAACCCCGCCATGGCCCTTCCAGACAAAACACGAGCGTCGGCCGTCGCCCCCACAACCCCGTCGGGCGTCTAGACCAGCGCTGCTCGGGCTCCCGGCCAGCCTTCAGAGCCGGGCCCCTGCTCCGAGGAGGGAGCCACTGGTGACAGGCTCAGGTGTTTCCATGGTGCCTCCCCGCTCCTCGCTCCAGACAAAGGCTCGATTCAAAGCACCACTTTAGGTGCCTACTTTCCGGAGTCCTATCCAGAAAAAACACACACAACCCACTTAGGCTACAAGGAGTTCTGGCAAAAACATGTTGAGGTGCCCCAAAGCGCTGCAGGTGGTGGGGATGGTTCCTGTCCCCTCTTGTCCAGGCTGCTGGAGATGGGGAGGGATGAATAACCCAACGCGAACGGACAAACATTCAGACAAAACCCACAAGGTATTTTTGAGCTGTTCCAGGACGTTTCTTATCCACTGTTACAGACAAACAGGCACGACGCTCACATACACAGTCTCCCTTCCAGATGGAATTTTCCAGCTCCATCCCCGTTCTTGAAACCCCAGTGACTAAATAGTCTATTTTCAAACCCTTCATATTTCTACCATGAACTCGCCTGTTTGCAGGCAGCCTCCACATTCCCGCTCCTCTGCACTCCCGGGTACCAGGAGCTGAAGTTTTCTCTCAGGAGGGTTTTTCATTGGGAAACAAAGATGAAAATAAAACAGCGACGTTCTTGTTATTTGGGTATTTTTAGAACATTTGATGAGCTAAAAGAGCTGGAAAGGGAGAAAGTGATGTAGTCTGTTCTCAGCCATTCCAAAGGGCCCTTTGGAAAGGGAGGAAAGCACCGCTATTGATATGGGGAGGAGGGAAGGAGCACCACCCAAAAAAGAAACAGGGATGTGAATAATAATAATAATGAACGTAAATCCCAGGAACACACACTTTTCCTCGGCACAAATACACATTTTGCAAACATCGGTGCTCTCTGGACTCTCTTATTCTACTAAAAACCCCATGTTTTTCTCACTCCATTTATCCAAAAGGTTGCAATTTTCCCAAAGAGAGCAGGATGAAGGATAAATTGTCTCCAAACTAGCTCAGCCACAATCAAATGTGGGAAAGGGTAAAAACTTGCAAGTGAACCTGGGGGAACAATGAATTATTCAGTCATTTGGTTGTGCTGAAGGCTGGAATTTTTGGTTTAGAAAGAGAAATGCACCAAATCCCAGCACCAAATTCCCCCACCCCAGAGAGTGGGGAACACTCTCTCTCAACATCAAACATCTCTCTGTGCTACTGACTTGTAGGAGGCCCCAAGGAACGAGGGGCCTGTGGAGTCCATAACTTTTTTATTAGTATTATTACTTAAAATGATATTTTTATATAAATAAGTGGTCTGATTTAAAAGGTTAGTCTTGGAGAAGGGCCACAATATTAAGTTCCTCCAGATGTTTTGCTCTGAAGGAGCTCAGGCAGTGCCTTTCTGGGCACGCTGCAACAAGGTCCTGTGGAGAGTCGGTCCCTAGAGAAGTATGAAGTGGGTTTTTGGAGGCAGATGGGCTGGCCAGGTGACTCCTTGGCTCCCAGAAGTGGTTTTCAGTTTGCCAAGGCTCTTTTTGTGGGTGATTTCTGTGTAACTGGCTGTGCTGGGGGGTTTAGAGCCTGTGACAGGCACCTGGGATTTGTGAAGGGTGTAGAGACACAACTAACAGGGATGTTTCCCTCTGCTTCCAGTGCCAGCCTCAGAGAAGGGGGGGAGAGAAACACCCGAACATGTTACAGAGCTGTAAGGGATGTAAGAGGAATTCAATCCAGGATATGGAAAAGGAGGATGAAGGAGGTTCCCGTGGGAGGAGAAGGTTTTGGGGTAGGAAACAGCTGCACACCCAGCCCCCCCCAGTGCCAACACAGCCTCTGGCCCCTGTCCTAAGGCCACTCCAGCAGCTGTGCATTGCCCCTGCCTCTATTTCATCCAACATGAGGACACACCAAAGAATTAAAGCCCTCCTGTTGTCCCAGGGGCAGCAGCACTGGAATGTCGTGGGCTGCACCAAGGCTGGAGAAAGAGGGTCTGCATGGGAACCCCCAGAGAGGTTTTCTGCTCAGATATGCCCTTGTCCCCAGCATAACACCACTCCTGGTGCTGCCACTGCCCCTTCTGTGCAGCTGCTTGCTCTGGCACTTTGTAGGGACCTGTTTGTCCTCTTGCACCACAGAGAACTGAGAATGTGACACGGTAAGGTGAGGTGACACAGGAGGCAGAGCAGGAAATGAGAATCCCTCCCTGTAGGTGAGGCTGGCAGCTCTCTGGACACGCAGGGCACCAGCCAGCACAGCCACAGTGCAGGAACCCATGAGGATGGAGACCTTCCTATGGTGAGGAGGCACCTGGGGTGCTGCCAGAGAGCTGCTTCTGCCCAAGAGATGGGGCAGCCCGAGGTGACCCTTGCCTTGCACAAACTGCCTCCTGCAGCCAGAGAGCTGCTTCTGCCCAAGAGATGGGGCAGCCCGGGGTGACCCTTGCCTTGCACAAACTGCCTCCTGCAGCGAGGGCACAGCCAAAGCCACCCCCTCACTCACCCAGCCTCCTCCACCTTCTCTCCTTTCCCTGCCTGCCCCGGACACTCTTCACCCTGGGAGGGGCAGAAATGGCATATGAGGTCCTGCCCCTGCCCTGGCTCATGACCTCTGAGCTGTGCCCACGTGGGGCAGCTTCTGGCCACCACTTCCTTCACTCACCACCTTCCTCACAGACACCTGCCCTTCAGCCCCTCCAGAACAGGTCACTGCCCTCTGCACCCTCTTTCCATCTCTGTTCGACCAGGCTTTGCATCCTCTTTGCACCAACATCCAGCTGCTGGTGGAGCTTCAACCCGACCGATATTAATGGGAATATTCTGGTGCACGGACATTCCCTCCTCGGGAGGCTGGAATAAAGCTCCACATGGGACACATAAACAACCAGCAGCCCATTAATTTCTCAGACACTTATCCCCAGGTGACACTTTGCCATTAAGTTTTCCATCCCACCTTAGTAGTGATAACAAATGTTTGTGCAGCTCCGAGGAAACGCTGCCTCCCTCCAGATAAACATGGAGAGAGAACAGAAAAGCGATTCATTTTGGATAAACACACGGCAAGATGATCAGTGCATGACCACACCACAGAGCTGGACTAAAAAATCACAACCCTGACCCTCCTCTGGTGCCAAACAGCCCCAAACTGCTGGAGACACATGGCTACATGTAAAGATCTGCGTGGTAGTTAGTAGACAATGCAGTTTTAAACACAAGGTGTATCACAGCAGGCTGTTACTCTGCCCAAAATAATATGCAGCATGTAAAACACCCGCAGGTTTCACTGTTGGACAAAGCAAAGAACCCCGAAAATCCAACCATTCGTTTGGGAACGAAGGCTCCCAGTGTCCCCTGGAAGCTCCAGAGTTCACACCTGCACTCACAGTTCCATGGCAGAGCTGGAGACTGAGAAGAAGGAGAGCTATGAAAGGCTCAGCCAAAGGACCAAACACTGAATGGATTCAAGAAAAGCATCAAACAAACCACCAATGCTTCGCTGCTGGGATTACCTGCTCTGGTGACACTTCTGCTCAATGGGAGGATGCTCTTGTCCCTCTCATTTCCTGGTAAGTCCCAGTTTTATAGTCCTCCTTAGGGGGAGGAGCCTGGGGCCAGTTGCTTCACCCCTTGGCACCTGCAGCATTTTGGAGACAGGAGTTTCCTTGAACTTCATCAGTCATTGTCCTGAACCTTTTTTTATTTCCTGACAGCCGGTGGGAGGGGGGTTCCCTTCTGTTCAGCAGAGACCAACCACCCCTCCTCATCTATTCCCCCCACCCTCTGGGTCCCCAGGGGCTGATGTCATCACACTTGCAATTCAGTTGCAAACAAACAAAAAGCAAATTGCCTTTGGGAAGCCCTATATAAACCCCGACACCAACCACCTTCCAGCCACACACCTCTGCATCCCTCGCCCAGAGCGGCGCCGAGCTGGGCACCCAGCGCTGGGGAAAGCAGCCACCAGCATGGTCTACTCCACCCTGCAGGTAACCCTTCCAACCCACCAAACCCTCCCCAGCTCTTTCCTTTTTCACTCTGAGGAGGAAACATCTCTTTCCGGGCCGTTCTTCAACCGGTCAAAAATTACCGTGGCGTTAAAACAGGAACCTGCCCCAAAAGGAACAAATCCAGATGGTTCTCACAGTCACCTCATTCAGCTACTGACCTGTTGCTTGCTCCTTCCACATGTCCCAAACGTGCCCTGTGTGGTGTCCTGTGGGGTTGTTGTTGTTGGGATGTGCCGTGTGGGTTTTTCTCGGAGCTGTGAGATCTCACGGCAGGTCTGGGAAGGCTCTGCCGCCCCTTCCACTGTGCAGCTTTATTTCCCTGGATGTTCTTGGCATCCCTGCTGGACTCAGCTTTGGAAAATATTTTTTTGCCTCCTTTAAGTGTGCCGTTGGTTTTATGTGCTCCTTTGATCCGTGAGCGTCTCGCAGTGCCGCGTTAGAGGCACCACCAGGAAAAGCGCTCCGGAAAAGCTCCGGTGACAAACTCTCTGTCTGTGTCTTTCCTCCAGAAATCCCAGAAGCTCTTGGCAAGCTCCCGGCACGCTCACAAAACTGCTGCCCACGGTTTGTATCCCTCTGCAGAACAGAGTTCCCCCATCCTTTTTTAAGGGGCATCCCAAAATAATTCAGATAACCCACCCAAATCCCCTGAAAGCAAAGTGTGTCTGGCGGGTCCTGGGGTGGTTTGTGCCCTCGGGGCTAAAGGACAAGGAGGAATGCAGCAAAATATTGGGAGTCCTGTGTTAAACCTGAGATTTTAACTGATTTAGAACCAGTGTTTTGAAATTCTTCCTCTTTGACCCCAAAAGGAGGAGATTTAAGTGGTGGCTGCCATGGGGTTGCTCAGATCCTTAACTCCTCTGTCCCTCCTTCCCTACTGCACCTGATCCTGCTGTGGGCATTGCTTGGAGGGATTCATGGATCACTCTCCATGTCTCCAGCACTGCCCAGCTTTGGACAAATTAACCAGAACTTGCCAGTGCAGCCCCTTGGTCTATTTTTTGCTATTAATAGGATCATCTATTATCTTATTTAAAGTCTACTGTCAGTTTATCAACTTATTTTAAATTGTGTTCTTGTTCTACCTTAAATTTATTAACTTTTATAAAAACATTTTCTTGGTCTATTATGTCTATTAACTCATTTTAAAATGTGTTCTTGTTCTGTCATAAGTTTATTAACTCATTTTAAAATATGTCCCTGATTATTACAAATTTATTAACTTATTTTAAAACGTGTTCTTTTTCTATTATAAGTTTATGAACTTCGTTCAAAACATGTTCTCGGTCTATTATGTTTCTGAACTTATTTTCAAATGCAGTCCTAATTTATTACAAGTTTATGAGCTTCTTTTAAAACGTGTTCTTGGTGTATTACGCCCATTACCTCATTTTAAAAGGCATCATTAATGCAAAGAACGTCGCTTCATGAACACCTGGGAACAAGAGAAATCCTAACAACCCACGCAGATTTATTTGTTCTTGGGTAGAGTCTTTAATTCTTTCACAAAGTTCTGCCAAACCAGGAGAAAAAACCCGGGAGTCATGGAACGTTTGAAGCCGAAGGGTTAAAAAAATACCGCTGCCTGCTGAAGTTACAAAGAGCATTTGATGACGGGAAGGAACAAATCCAACTTTTATGGGTGCCGTGCGATTTGAGCAGATTTTCCTGCCGCTTTTCCAAGCCCATTTGACCTCACCCTTCCCTCCCGCGGGAGGGCGGCGGTGCCGCCGCCCGGGGGGAACACGGGGGATGCTCCCGGGGGACAGGAGGTGATTCCCGCGGGAAAGGAGGTGCTGGCAGAGCCCCCCTGCTCGGCAGGAGGTTTCCGAAGAGCTGAGAGTCCCGGATTCCTATAGGAATGCGTTTCCCAGAGCTGCCCTGAAGGGGGAATTTTCTCTCCGTGAGTCACCCGGTGATGACATTCCCAGCTGTGTTCCCAAGTGGTTTCAGGCTCCTGGGCCGTAGGTGAGCCCGACATGAGCAAGAACACTGAGTCAGTGGACGTGACATTTTGGGATGTGAAATTAGGGAACGGTCATTTTATTAATTGCCGTGTTTTCTTTTTAAAAAACAAAGTCTCATGTGTACCTGCTTTGGGATGAGTTGGAACATGTTGAAGCAAAATGTTTGTTTTGGGTTTTTTGCTTCACTCAGCTGGATTATTTTATGTAATTCAGTTAATTTGGAGGTTAATATCATCTCTTATCCTCTGTGCATGTAGGTGTGCACCCCCACATTCATATATATGTATATAAATATATAAAATATATAATATATAAATTTATATATAATGTAAACACACAATAAACATAGATATATAAATTTATATACAAATATATATGTATATATATGGATTTGCCGTCCTGCAGATGTCACCTATAAGGGATTTTATGGGTTTTCTACTCTCATGTGCCCTCTCAAATTAATGCTATAAATTTTAATGGGCCATAACAATTCTAATTGTATGCATTTTAAACATCCTTCTATTAATTATACTGTCTTTTAATTCTAGAATTATATATAATTCCATGAATTATAAATTCACCAAAACAAAGCGATTTCTCGCTAAAATGTAGAAGTTCAGTGGACCCAAACTGGATATTTCCAACAGAATTTTAACATTTTTGAGCATTAGCATCCTTTGGAATGCACAGGGCTTGAGAACAGCTGAGCCAAGACACTTCAGTGCTTTGTAGGACCAAACTCCTGGATAAATCCAGACTTTGGGTCTAGTCCTGCTTGCCAAAAATGATGGAAACTACAGGAGGTTTTGGTGTTACATGATCCACTCCCAGCAGGGCACCACTGGTAACGCAGCAGGGCTTCCTTTCCTCCAGATAAAGGGACGTAATTTGAATTGATCCTCCCAGAAAAAAAGTGGTTACTGGAGACTCAAGGTGAGGGGATGGGCCTGAGCTCTGAAACTGCTTCAGCTGAACCTTCTGGAAGCCACCCCAGGAGGTGCCTGGAATCAGAACATCCCAGGTCAGAAGGGACCCAACATCAATCCCGACTCCCTGCTGCTCGCAGGACAGCCTCAAATGAGCCCCCCTGGCTCAGGCAGGTCCTGCTCCCTCAGCTTTGTCCTCCGCCAGGTTGAGCAGGAGCAGAGGGCGAAGGGCTGTGAGCTGCCAGCACAGGGCTGAGGGCTGGGCTCACCCCTGTCCTCTCTCTCGGTGCTGCAGTGGTGGCCAGGAGTGCTCCGGAGGACACCGTGACCAGCAGCTTCGCCTCCTTCATCCACGGAGCCCGGCCTGACCACTTGTCCAAGACCGTCCGGCACCGGAGCAAGAGGATGATCCTCGACAGCATCGGGGTTGGGCTCGTGGGCAGCACCACCCACGTGTTCGACATCGCCCTGCGGTACTGCCGGGTAGGAACAGCCCCCTGGCACCACCCTGGCACCTCGTGGCCCACACAGGGCTCCTACCTCCTGGTGAGGGGTGTTCTGGCACCGTCCTGGCTGCCTCAGGAGGGGATCTCTGCTCTGTGTGACAGGGACAGCACCCAGGGAATGGCTGGAGCTGTGTCATCACAGGGTCAGGTTGGATCTCAGGGAAAGGTTCTTCCCCCAGAGGCTGGTTGGGCACTGACCAGGCTCCCCAGGGCAGTGGGCACAGCCCCAAGGCTGCCAGAGCTCCAGGAGGGTTTCGATGATCCTCTGGGGCACAGGGTGGGACTTTTGGGGATGAGACTGTGCAGGGCTGAGGGTTGGACTGGATGATCCTCATGGGTCCCTTCCAGCTCAGCATATCCTGTGATTCTGTGAATCCTTTTTTCACACAAAGGGTTGTAAATGATGGGAACAGACTGCCCAGGGCAGTGGTGGACTCCCCATCCCTGGGGTGTTCATCCACACGTGGATGTGGCACCTGAGGACATGGCTGAGCGGTGAACACGGTGGTGGCGCTGGTTAATGGTTGGACTTGGTGATCTCAAACATCTTTTCCAACCTCAATGAGTCTGTGACAAGGTCCTCCCTGGGTTTCCCTCCCTCCCACAGGAGCTGTACTCTCCAGTGGCCGTGAGCTCTGTCTATGGCAAGCCGGGTGTGAAGCTGTCCCCGACACTGGCCGCCTTCACCAACGGAGTCGCGGTAAGGTCGGAGCTCCTCCAGGAGGATCCACCCTCTGTGGTGCCTTCAAAGGTGTTAGTGAGCATTGCAGGAAGCAGAGGGGTCACTGGCAGGGGCTCCTCTGCAATCTCCTGCTTTCAGAGGGGCCACACAGCCCCCGTGGGGACACTGGGTGGATGTTGTAACTCGGTGACATCAGTGAGGAGCCCTCGCTCGCTCAGCTCCCAGCACAGCCTTATCTCCATTTCTGTGGCAGACACACTCCATGGATTTTGATGACACCTGGCATCCTGCTACCCACCCCTCAGGGGCTGTTCTGCCAGCCCTCCTGGCAGCTTCCCAGATGCTGCCTCCCGGCACCAAACCCACCGGCATGGATTTCCTGCTGGCATTTAATGTGGGCCTGGAAGTGCAAGGAAGGCTCATGCATTTCTCCACTGAGGCTCACGACATCCCAAAAAGGTAAACCATCTATTCTTCACTGAGTAGTTGGTAAGGCTGGGGTTCAAATTGTTAGTTTAAGTCAGTGTTACCCCAGGATAAGGGTAAAGCCCTACCAAGAGCCAAAAGCCAGAGGTGAGGAAGCACCAGATAGTTATTTGGTCACTTGCAGTGACCTTGCCTCAAAAATAACTACCAAGAGGACTCTCACAGGGTTTGCAGTGCCATCATCTTAACCAACCATGGCACGAGCTCACAGCCATGCAGACAGATTAACAGTGGGCACAGCCCCTGTGCCAAGTGCCCTTCACCAGCAGTGCCCTGGTGTGGTCCAAGGCACAGCACTGACCAGGAACCGGTCCCCTTGGGCATGTTGGATGAGGCCAGATTTGTCTGGAGGGGTAGAAAGTTTGGTGTAGTGACACAAGCTGTGTCACCTACTCCTAGAGAAAATGACAAACTGTTTATTGGAGAGGCTGTTAAGTTTCAAGAAAGATGCTTCGCTTTCGGGTGGATAAATTCTGAGTTGGGTGAATCTCACCTGCATCGGAGCTGTGAGGGATTTCCACCAGCTGAACAGGCTGTTCAATTCCAGCCTCCCAGGGGCTTGGAGGCTCATTCCTGCCATCTCTCCTCCAGGTTCCACCCTCCCTCGGTGGTGGGGACCATGGGCAGTGCCGCGGCCATGGCCAAGCTGCTGTCCCTGAGCAGGGCCCAGTGTTGCCACGCACTGGGCATCGCCGCGTCCCTCGCGGGGGCCCCCATGGCCAACGCTGCCACCCAGGCCAAGCCACTGCACATCGGCAACGCCACCCGCCTGGGCTTCGAGGCAGCTCTGCTGGCAGCCCGGGGCATGGAGGCCAACCCCTTCATCCTGGATGACATCCCTGGCTGCTCCGGCTTCAGCGCCTTCTACGGGGTCTATCAGCCCAAGCCGCTGCCCGCGCCCGGTGACCAGCACGAGTTCCTCCTGGAGAAGCAGGATATTGCCTTCAAGCGGTTCCCAGCCCACCTGGGGATGCACTGGGTGGTGGATGCTGCCCTGTCTGTGAGGAACCTCTTCATCCACTATGCAGGGTCCTTCTCTCCCGCCCTGATCCGCACCATCGTGCTGAAGATCCCGGTGTCCAAATACATCAACCGGCCCTTCCCCAGCTCCGAGCACCAGGCCAGGCACTCCTTCCAGTTCAACGCCTGCGCTGCCCTGTTGGATGGTGAGGTCGGGCTCGGCTCCTTCACCGAGAGCAGCATCCACCGCCAGGAGCTGAGGGAGCTGCTGGACAAAGTGGTGGTGGAGCACCCCGAGGATAACGTGGCCAACTTCGACAAGATGTACGGGGAGGTGGCGCTGCTCCTGCACAGCGGGGATGTCCTCACAGGCAAGTGTGACACTTTCTATGGCCACTGGAGGAAGCCTCTGAGCAAGGAGTCGCTCCTGAAGAAGTTTCGATCCAACGCCTCCCACGTGCTCCCAGAAGAGAAAATAGAAACCATCATCGCTACGGTGGACGACCTGGAGAACCTGTCAGACAGCTGCCAGCTGGCCTGCAGCCTGTGAGGGAACAGCACGGGGGGTTTCAGGAGGGGTTTGTCCCGGTGAAACTCTGATTCCTTTCTTCATTGGTGCTTTACTTTGATTTCCAGTGCCAGGAACGTTCCCATCCCTTCAAGTTGACACTTCACTACCAAAGGAGCCCCTGGGGTTCACAGTCACAGGTGTGACTGTGTCAGCCCTCAGTACAAGGAGTACATTTCAGCTTGTGGTCGATGCTGTCTGAGCAGCTGAAAGGCCACCACAAATATAAAAAAATCCCATGGAAATCCCTGAGAATCTTGGGGTGTCACTGGGAAGCTGATTCCCCAGAAGGAACTGTGTCTGTGTGTTTTTTAAAGCTGGATTCCAAGTCTTTTCTGGGCACAGCGCCCGACCACTGAGTCTGGGAAGAGGAGGAAGTTCAGCTGCAGAACGTGTGCTTTTCTTAGTGCTCTTCTGAGCAGTTTTGGGATCATGGTTAGTTTGTCCTTGTGACCAGATGGAAAATCCATCCCTTACCGTAAACAGCCCTGTCTGCAAAGCTTTCTGGCAGAGTGGGATTATTTTGCTTTTCCAGTTAAAGCCTCCTGTTTCTCCAGCCTTTGGGAAGCGTTTGCCACTTGTCTGTGTACAAAGGATGGTTCAGGGACCCTCAAAACCCATAAGTCTTCTGTGAAGGAAAGGCAGTTGGTAGGAGAGGAGCCCTGTATCAGTCCTACAGCCCCTACACTCCCAGGGGGTGATCCCTGTCCATCCCAGGGCTGTGCCACACCACCCTCCTGGCTTGGCACAGGTTGCCCAGGCACCTGTTCAGAGCTGATACAGCCCATGGGCATCTCTAGGTGGTGGCTTGGGCACATCCACGCTGAGATGGACTCACATTGGGAAATTGCTGTTTCTCCCCCCCTGAAAGGAGGGGAAGCTTCCTGAGACTCAGCTTTGAACTCACCTTTCCAACTGGGATGAACTCAGTTCTCACACTCCTGAGCAGCCATTCCCTGAAGGGCTCCTTCCCCTGCTTCCTTCCCGAGTGAGGAGATGGAGAACTGCTCAGTATTCCTGTTCAACACTGGGATTGCTGATCCAAAGGGCTCTTTCCAGTATGACCCCAATAAAGGTATAGAATCTGCTACAGGAGTGAGGGTTGTTCTCCAAGGGGGAAGAGATGGGACCAGGCAGGCAAGAAAGAATGTGGGCTGGTTCCTTTACCTTCCTGGTAATGGTTTGTGCAGAGAATGTCCCACCCAGAGCAAAACTGTTTGCTCACCTGTTAATCCACTCTCTCCCACTGTCTGATCTTCACAGCGAATCTTTCTGAACAAAGAACAGAATTAAGTTCATTTTCTGCATAAAGTTTTGATGCTTCCTTAGGTAGACCATCAGTTTTTCTGGTTTGATGTCAATACACACAGATACAGACGCTTTCCCAAAAGGTGGGGAACGCAGCAGGGGCTGCACAGGGACAGCTGGGACAGCAGGGCCACTGTGACCAGTGGTTTCTCCAAGGTCAAATATACACTGAGCCCCGCAGGTTGTTCTTCCTGCTGAGGACAACAGCCCTCAGACAGCAAAGCCTGGAAGTGCTCCAACATGATCACCCCAAGAGAAGTTACCCAGTGATTCTCCATCAGCAGCAGATTTCAAATACTTGCCAAGTTTCCATGACAAGTTTCCAGTTTCCCTTGGTTCCAGTCAGGTGTGAGATCACCAAATATGTCATTCCATGTTTCACAGCCCAGTGAATTTGAAATCCACGGAACCAGTGCCCTTTCAGCAGATGGTGTGCAAAATTAGGAAAGGAAGGGATAGGAAGGCTGGTAGGGTCCAATTTCCTTTTACTGGTTCACTTATCAGTTCATAGAGTCTCACAATCACTGAGGTTGGAAAAGCCCTCCAGGATCACCCAGTCCCCCCTGCACCCCATCCCCACTTTGTCCCCCAGCCCAGAGCACTGAGTGCCACATCCAGGCCTTCCTTGGACACCTCCAGGGATGGGGACTCCAAACCTCCCTGGGCAGCCCCTGCCAATGTCTGACAGCCCTCTCTGTGAAGAAATTCCTCCTGATGTCCAACCCGACCCTCCCCTGGCACAGCTTGAGGCTGTTCCCTCTCCTCCTGTCCCTGTTCCCTGGAGCAGAGCCCGACTCCCCCCGGCTCACCCCTCCTCTCAGGGAGTTGTGGAGAGTGATAAGTTCAAGCAGTAAGTGGCTTTTCCAGAGCATCCAGGAGCTAAAGGCATGCCTGAGATTTTTTTCTTTACTCATGGAAATTCCTATAAAAGCCTCGGACTCTGGAAAAGCTTCCACTCTCCCTGCCCAGGAAAATGCCTCACTTGTTATTTCCATTATCAGACCACAAATGTTTATATCCCTAACAAATTAGGAGGCCCAACCCCTGGCAAGAGAGGCCTTAAAAGAGAAAAAAAATTGGTCTGTGAAAATTACAGACCAGCTTGTGTGACACTGAGGGTGTTCAGAGATTAATATGGTGCCACCAAAGCCCTGAAATTCTCCTCTCAGGCTGAATGAGAAAAAAAAACCAAAACATTGTCCTTCTTTCTACTGCTGTTCCAAGAGAAATGACACCTATATTTACAGTAGCAAGCCCAGTGGCTGGAAGGACATCAGAGCCAGGCAAGATGCTTGTTAGTAATCAATAATTACAGGAAATGTTGGCTGCCCCATCCCTGGAAGTGCCCAAGGCCAGCTTGGAGGGGCTTGGAGCAACCTGGGCTAGTGGAAAATGTCCCTGCCCCATGGGAGGGAGGTTGGACTGGATGATCTTTAAGGTCCCTTCCAGCCCAAACCATTGGGTGATTCTGCGACTCCACAGTCCCACAACAAAAATTAGAGCAGTAGAAAGCAGCCCCGAAAGTAGAAAGGGGGCAAAGTTGGTGTGTGCAGGATGCCGCCATAGCACTGCCCGTGGGCATCGCCCCCATCCCGAGAGCAGCACCCACCCGTGGGTCCCGCGGCAGCCGGACAGGCCCGTCAGCACCCTGGAGAGCAGCCGCCGGCTGTTCCCGGGGCTCCATCCAGGGCATCCCTTCCCCTTCCTCCACTCTCAAGGCAAAGGTGAAGAGATGCCCGTGGCTTTCTCCCGTGACACTCTGGTCTGTAGTTCCTACAAACTACCCAAGGCAAAGCAGCTCCCACCTCTACGGTCCCCACCTGCACGAGCTCCTGGTCATCCAAAACACTGACATGGGTTTTTGGCACCTCGTGGAGATGTTTGGATTTCCCACGAAATGACGGCACGGAAAAAAAAAATACAATGAAGTGTCTGCTTCAATTTTATCGAGGTTTTTGTCTGTGGAGATGGGGAGTGCCCTCCCTGCCCTCCTGCGCTGTCCCCGGGATGGTAACGATGCCTCGGTGTGGCCAGCCGGGGAACTGCTCTCCTTGAGAAGCCCCAGGTCCTTCTGCGTCGTTTTCTGCTTTTTAATTAACTGTGAAATTCTTTTTTTTTTTTTTAAACAACCAAAGGAAGTAGAAAACTTAGGGCAGTCCCACAAGTGCCAGCAGTCAAGAGTCAGAGTGGACCATCCTCCTCATCCCTAAATAAATCCAGGACTTTAGACCCTCTCCCTGCTATGTTGCCACCTCACCTCTGCTTTTTCCCATCCCTGGAGTCAGGAACCCTGTGACTCTTGATGCAGAGCTGAGTAGGAGGATGTAGTTTTATTTTCAGGAGTGTTTGGGTATCAGACACTGAGGCCAAGTTCCCCATTCCCAGACAAAAAGGGTATTTGGACACTTAGCTGGATTTCAACCACTGGCCTGAGACAAGACCGGCAGGAGATGAGAGGAAGGGAGATAAAAACCTCCACCTGTGTCAAAGTGACCATGAAGAGAAGAGGAATGGCAGGTTCTTTTGAGTTCATGGTGTAGGAATGAGGGGCTTCAGCTGCCAGACATCAGGAAAAATGCCCCAACGTGAGCAGCAGAAGGACAGATCTTCCCAGAAGCCCGTGAAATCTCCATTGATGGTGAGGTATAAAAGTAGGACTCACTCCCAGGAGTGGGAGCCAAGCAGGAAAACTCCACCTTGGGAAAACTCTCGATGTTCATGCAGCCCTATTTTATGGCTGGGATTGGAGGCTTGTTCTAGGTTTACAAAGGAGAAGTTTGCAGGTGGGCATCCAAAGGCTGGGCCCTGCATCCTGTCTCCTGCTGGCACCCTGGCGGAGGCTGGGCTGTGCTCAGAGTCCCCCCTCATTGACTGCAGTACCTGGAAACCTCAATCAGGTTCTCATCAGGGTCTCGGAAGTAGATAGATGTCATTGGACCCACAGCACCAGTCCTAGCCACGGGACCTTCTTCAACAACCACCCCACAGGCCTGGGAGGACACAGAAGAGTAGGGGTTTAATGCTTCAGGTCGTGTCCTCAGGGTTTTGTTCACTCTTCCCCCCCAGCCTTGAGAACATGAGCTGTTGGATGAGGCAATCCCGACATTCCCCAAGACACAGACCCTGAAAGTGCCATTTGGAGGCTCTGTGGCTTCATGTCTCTAGGGATCCCACTGCCCTGTGGACACTCCCTGCCTGCCTCACCTTCAGATGATCCAGCAGCTGCTCCAGGGGCACCTGTGTGACAAGGCAGAGATCTGCAGAGCCAGGGACTGGGCACCGAGCCTTGGGCTCAAACTCCTTCCCAACCTCATGCAGATTGAACTTCTGGTTGCCAAAACGTAAAGCTTTGCGATTTCCCTGTCCCCAAAGAGGAAAACCAGAGTAAATGAGACTTCCTGGGCTGGAAATCCTCAGCATCCACTCACCTGCACAGCCCTAAAAGCTCTGGCAATCTGATGTGGTCCTGCTAATTCAGGGCTCTGCTTTGTGGCCACCCAAAAATTGATCACTGCAAGGCTCCATGATATTCCTCGAGATGTGGAGTGGCCCAAAAAAGTCCTACAGACACATCCAGATACTTTCAAACCACAGTGATGGAAGTTTGAGGGTTTGGAAAGATGGAAAGAGGGTGAGGAGGGAGGTTTTGGCATCTCTTTGCAGGATCTCAAGGGGATTTCTGCAGGCTCATTGGCAGCTGAGTCCCCCCTGGACATGCAGGACACTGACCAACTAAAGAACAAACTGAGTTGTGAGTCTGCTCTTAGGAAGCCTGGTGGGGCAGCAGAGAAGGACACAAGCTGGAAGTGAAAAAGGTGCAGTGTGTCCATTCAAAGCAGTCAAAAGCATTTGAAATTTGGGCAAGAGATGGGCTGGGGCTGTCCTTTTCAACTTTTCCTCTCTTTGCCAAAGGAAATCCCAAAACAAGAGCTTGCCAGACACCTGTAGACGACATGTGGGTTTCAGGGTTCTCCTCCTTCAGTCCTAAAAGCTGTTTTTCAAAGAATCTTTCTCTTTTTATTATTCTTTTTTTGACTGCTTTCACAGTGTGTGTTGGACTTACCCCTGACTCAGCCTGACTGTCCAGAAACTCAGAGCTTGAAGGGCTGCAGCTTGTGCTGGTCCTACCACCCCCACCACAAGGAGGTGCCCAGAGAACTCATCAGAGATCCACAAGTCCCACTCACTGTCCCAGAACAGCAGTTCCAGGTCCCCGAGGCCCAACCCAGACCTGTGCCCCATGTTACCTTGAAAGTCACCACCTCCATGCCCAGGACTTTGGAATAAAAGGCCACAGTGTCCTCGATGCTCTTCACAGTCAGCACAAGGTGGTCCAGGTGCTGGATGAAACACGAGGGGGCTCTCACACACTCCTCCTCCTTCCAGGACATGTTCTCAAGGCTGGGAGCTGGCATGGAAAACCAGAGAACATGAAAGTTGGGAGCATCCAGGCACGCAGGGACATGGTCCAGGCAGCTGCGAATGGAGGTCACACAGGTTTGCTCGTGACCCGCAGGTGGCCCAAGTGTAGAAGCAACAAATCCTGCCCCCTGGAAGGTCCTCACACCCCCGTGGCTCTGGTGGCACCTGAGCTAGGGCCAGGTCTGCAAGGCCCGTGCCCAGCAACTGTTCCAGTTCTGGGGGCAGCTGTGAACACACCCAGCAGAAAGTCACTGTCCCCTCCTTGATGCTGGTGTTCAACAACCTCTCCTCAGACCAACCTGGCCCAGTCCCTCTGCAAATCCCTTCCAGCCAGCACGTCCTCCCGGGCGCTCCCAAACCCCAGGACCTTTGTGTCCCAGCTCACAGCTCCCACCTCCTGCCCAGCCAGCCCTGCCAACCCAACCTTCCCCGGTGAGCCCCTCAGCCAACACCTGCAAGGAAAGGAGGGGCAAAAATAGGGGGTTACCTGCGAGAGGGGACAGAGCCGGGCAAGGCGGTGCCAGGAGGGACCCCCGACCTCCCTTCCTCCTGCTGGGTGAGCAGGAGCGTCACGGGAGAGTGGGAGGGAACGACAAGGTTGGAAATGGGAGCGCTGAGGTGAACCTTGAGCCGAAGGATATGAAAGTCCAACTGCTCGAAAAAAATCCCGGAAAAGGAGCCTGGATATTTTAACCCCACGATTTTCCCCTTTCCAAGAGAGGGAAAGTTGGGTTTCTGTGCTGTACGAAAGCTGTCGCTGGGGTGATTTTATTCCCACTGGATACCCCTGGAGAATGGGGAATGTGGCAAGCAGCCACCACAGCAGGCTCCCGCCTCGAGTGGGATTAAAAAAAAAAAAAAATAAAGTGGTATAAACCCATTATAAAACTTGGGTCACGTAACAGACGAAAAACTTGCTAAACTCGGCGCAGAGCGCTTTTAAAGCTGAAAATAAGAAGTTAACACGGTGACACAGCGCAGCCCTGCGACAGCAAGGGGGAGAGCGCGAGTCGGCCCGGCCCGGACTGCATCTCCCGGCGGGCCGCGGGCTCGGCCCGGCAGCGGAAGGGAAGGGGCCGGCTGTTGCCGGGGGAGCGCCGGGGACGCGCCGGGCCGGCGGGGCGGTGAGTGCGGGGCGGTGAGGGAGTGCGGGGGCTGGAGCTGCCGGGGGGGATGGTGGGGTGCGGCGCCCTGGCCGTTCCCCGCCTGCCGCGGCGCTCCCCAAGCGGCGGTGTCAGACCCGGTGCTCGGTGCCTCGCCGCTGTATGATCAGAACAAGCCCCGAGAGGCTGCCTCGGCTGCGGCTCTGCGGGCAGCAGGGCCCAGAGGGAGCTGCGTGCCCGTGCCCGAGGGCGGCAGAGCCCGGGCAGCGCAGCCCTGGCCTCATGAGGCGAGCGCCGCCTTCCCTCCCCGCTGCTTCCAGTCGGGCGAGCTCTTGTCGGAAGGAGAGTTTGGAAGGCGCTTGTGAAATGTATTAAAGGCAGGACGCGGTTGTTTTGATTTTGTGGTTTGGTTTTTGTTTTTTTTCTGTGTTGCAGTAGGACTTAACAGGTCCGAGAGATGTTTCTCCCCAGTCTGCAGCACAATATTGTGATCTGGTTTCCTGGTGCCTTCTCTCCTTTTTTTTTTTTTTTTTTGGCTTTCCACCTCCTAAAACTGACAATACTGCAACAGATAACGTTTGAAAGATGAGATGTGAAAGTTTATATGTGTGAATACTCCTTCCAAGTAATAAATGAGATGATTATTATTATTATTATTTTGACAAGCCAATAGAGTAAATGTTTATCTTTGAAGGAGCCAATAGAGAGGGAATGTAGCCTGGAAGTACTTTGTGATAGGCCAAGGTAGACAGGTGGTTTCTCCTCCTTTTTTTGTGCTTTTCTTTTTTTTCTTCTCCCCTGTATCAGAGAAGTGGGACAGGATTTTGTGAGGAAAGGATCATCTCGGCCATGTCTGAGACTCAGGAAATTCTAAATGCATACCAAAACAATTAAATGTCGCAGTTTTTGAGATTTCATTAGAAACCCCGTCCAGCCCCACTGGCTGAGAACTTTTGATACCTTAAAATCCTTAGCTTTGCTACTCTTGAACGATGTTGGGATAACAGTTCACTTCTGGGAGTTATACAGGAATTTGGACCTAAAGCATGAGGTTTGATACTCTGGTTTTCAGTATCCATCTCACTGGGGTCTGCTCTTGTCTAACACTGCAAAGTCGTGTGCAGTTTTTTGTAGTAATTTGTCAGATACCGGTGGTGATAGAACCAGTTTTTAAACAGTGCAGTATATAAGAAAGTTAAAGTTTCTTTATCTTCAGTAACTACATCTAAAATTCTTGCTTATACCTAATTGAAGTTGTTATAGGTTAATCCTAGAGATATGGAAATTTTTCTTCTCTCTGTACGTGGAGTTCTTTTCTCTAATTTTTGATTAACAAGTGCTGAAGTGACTGTAGGGTAATCTTCCTTGGAAATACTTCCCTCTTTTGCTTTTTTATGCTTTCTCTTATTTGAGGTACAAGCATGTGTTGTTTTGGCTTTGTTTTTAAACAAATGGATTTCTTTCGTGCTGAAGAGAACAGCCATAGCAAAGTTTCTTAAGCAAGCAGAAAATAGTGAAAACCAGTAAAGTTTGCCTGTGCCTGTTACTGTGCTGGTGTTTTTGAAGCTTGGTTTTGATAGATCACAAACGCTGTGGATAAAATTACTGATAAAATATCAGTTCAGGTGTTTCAGTGGTCGTGACAAGGAAGCGTTTGTTCCACGGGAAAGAAAAATGGGTTCAGGTTTTTATAAAAGCTGGAAATAACAATACTAAATTTTAGTGAAAAGAGATTGAAAGCAAGACTGACTTGTTGGAAACTGAACTTCCATTAATAACCTTTTTGTTCCTTTTGGACAAAGCCATAAGGACACTTGTTTATGGTAGAAGACTTTCCTGATAGAAGAAAGGCGTCGGTCTAGCAGGAGTTTGGATTATGATAAAATGACCAGATATTTTCAGTGAATCTGCCATTACTTTTGTCACTGTTTTGTGTGAGGTACTACAGTACATTCAGGTCTCATAGTTTAGATTGCAGGCGGAGAATGGTTTCATTTGAGTTTTGTTCTTGGTAGGTCAGCCATGCCTGTCTCAGCTGATGAAACCGTGGGGGACCTGCCTATGAGGGACACAGGTCCAACTCCAGCTGGAATTGAAGGACTGCAAGGTTTGTGCCAGCTGCTGCTTCTTGCAGTTACACACTTTCGTCAGTGACTTCTTTAGTTTCTTTCTAAAAACGTTTTTGACCTTCCCACTCGCAAAGTTAAGTTCAAATACCATTCAAAGTCTCAGTTAAATTCGCAAAGTGCTGTGACCTGTTCTATGTTTAAGTTGGTTGTTATAAGAGAGGACCTGCTGTGAGATGCTAAAACCCATTGACTTGTAACATTCCTCCTTCCAAAAGGAAAGAGAACTTTTTTGCTGAATTAAGGTCAAGGCCAGATCCATTTAAAAAAAAAATGGGAACCAAAAGTACCACGCAATTTTTATATGTTACTCAGCTGCTATTGGAATAGAACTACTGGATTTATTTTCAGAATTGTGAGTTAATCCTTTAAAGCTTCAAGAGACTATGTTGACTTTGAAGCACCTTTGTTGTAAAGCTGATTTTATTTTTTAAGTGGTATGTTTGACCGTACTTGGTTGCTTGCTAAATTGTTATCTTTGCAGTGTGGAGTAGGTAATAGTTTTTTTTCATTGTTTTGGTTTTAGTTTTTGGTTTTGGTTTGTTTTTAGTTTGCTGCATCATTTGAACTCTTTTTTTTTTTTTTAAAATCTGTAAGAGGAAGGAAAAAGGAAGTGATTAACATGCCAATAAATCTGCCTGATGGAAGTGTAAAATATCAAAGTACTTGAACATTTTCATGACTTTTTTTTTTCACTATTTCAAAGCAAGATAGACTTTTGAATGACGTGTTGTTGAATATATTGAAAGGTAATTTAAAGTTGCCTTGGTTTGGGCAGACTCACCAGCTACACAGAATGCCAAAGCTCGACAAGCTGTGTCCCGAATCAGTCGGGAGGAGCTGGAAGACAGATTTCTTCGTCTCAGCGACGACCACATCCTGCTCAAACAGCATGCCAACAAGCAAGAGGAAAAAATTAAAAGGTATGGGGGTTTAGTGGTTTTGGTTTAACTTTTTTGCCCCCCAGAACATTAGCAAGGTTATGAAAAGTCACGCTGATTTCCCTCAGAGCGCTTTCTAATGCCATGGTAAAAATGCCCCTTTTTTTTTCTCCCTGTCTGGTTTTCAAGAAGCTGACCAGCATCTAGCCTTTTATCATTGAGACAGTACTGAAATACTGTTATAATCAGCTCTCCTTTGTTCAGCATAATAGATAACTCCAATGAGAAAGCCCCAGGTAGCACGGGGAGCACAAACATATCCAAGCAACTTTAGGCTGATTATTAAACTTGGCATGCCAAGATTTGTGTGCAGGCAAACGGATCTGGACTCTGCAGAAGTGTCTGTAGTGTCACTGTGGTGCAGGAGGGCTGGTTACTCCCAAACCAGTTTTCCTGTGTGTTCCCATTGTGCTAATTCCTGCTCAAGTCTCGCTGGGTGTCATCAGGCTTCTCACCAGAAACCAATCAATTCACCAAAGGGCAGCTGATAATATTGCCTCTGTACATGAGACTGTTAAAGTCCAAAATATTCTTTCCTTTTGGCTCGGTATTCACTGAGCCAGGATCCAATAGATAGACCAGCATGACACATTTCTTTCAACAGACTACTCCTCCCGCTGAGTTTTCACATTCTTTTTTCGTATCTTTTTGATTGTTTTCCCCAGGATGACCACCAAGTTAACACGGCTCGTTAATGATAAAAGAAGAGCTGAGCAGGCTGGGGGTGGGCCCAGGCGGCTGGGCCAGGCCCTGGAGCTGGAGGAAATGATGGAGCACTTGCAAGAAAGAGTTCGTGAGCTGGAGAAACAGAACGAGAGCCTGCGCAACAAACTCATCGCAACCAAACAGCAGCTTCAGATTCAAGGCCACAGGCCCTGTCCCTACAGCCACGTTCAGTCTCGTGTTAACACAGGTCTCAAAAAAGTGGGAGAGGCTTCTGGTGTGCCAGAGCAGGCAAAGAAAGGTATAATTTATGTTTCTTAGAAACAGGCAGCTCGTAGATTGCTCCCTGAAACCGCCAGTGCGAAGCTCCAAACGTCTTTAGTGCAGGTCAGGAAATACGCAGAGAAATTATCCCGCAGTAAAACACCCGGGAAAACTGGGGAAAGTTTAGCTCTGAGAGGTGTGAAGAGACAGGAAAACTCCTCAAAGAAAGAAAGAAAGAAAGAATGTCTTCCTGTATCTGCTTTGTGTTTGGCTGATGTTTCTTTAAAATGTGTTTGGCTTTGTGTTTCCATGGTATTTATTTAAAAATACCATGGAAAGCTCATCCAAAATGAATGTTCAGTAAATACTCTCTGGTTTCTCATTGCTTTCTTTATTGAGTGCAACCATCTGAGAAATACCTTGGTTTGAACAAAACTAAATCAAAATATCTATACTCTAGGCATATATACACGCACATAGATGTACATCACAGTTACCAAGAGCTTAAAATAATACTTAGAGACCAAAATTCAAAATAGACCAAGTTGACACAAAGGCAAAGTAGGTAATTTTTTTTCAGATGTTTGGGAAACTGGTGGTCTGATTGTACCTTGAACATAAATGGCCCTGTTTTGGGGACTGAGGGATGGCAGCCTTGATGCTGTGTTTGAAATGTAATTCATGCTTTGGTCCCACCTCAAAACTTTATTTTTTTCATGTTGAAAAATTTGGAGAAACCATTGCTTTGGCTCCTGAAGTAACAATTCTTCCATAGATCATTTCTGACTTTTCTTCTTCACTAGGGGCTTAGGATGCTTCTAAAAAACATAAGGAAATTATTTGCTATGAAAAGTGGCCCTTTACTGGCATGTCTGGGTGAACAATGCTTGTGATTTTGCAAAGGAAACCGCTGACAAAAAGTAATTACAATTCCATGTTCCTGTTTAATGATGTTGATGTTGTTCTTCTGACAAGACACCAATCTCTGCTTTCTGACTTTGAAAGCAAAATCTTCTAAAAAGACCTCTCAGGATACATTTTTAGCACTTAACACTGTGCTGTATCACCCACAGTTCAAACTTTACAGCAGCTGTCTTGTAGATACTCAGTTTCCTTCCACGTGAGTTTGATGTAAAAACACTTTTTATGGCATCTACAAGAGAAGTTGCGAATATTTGATTGCTGGTTTGTTAAATGCTTTTTCATTCCACCTGCCAAAAATTTATCTTGTCTTGTCTTTGTTTTCAGGAATGAGATTTCAGAATTTAGAAGGGAGATCATCTGACCCCGCCCTCCCAAAATATGGACAGAATCTGCTCGAGGATTCAAGGGCCGAAATAAGAAATTTGTATGGTTTTCATATCACCTCTTTTTTTGGCACTATTGTTCTTAAAACTTAACATTTTTCTTGGAGAGAAAACAAAAAATACATCTTTTCAGAAGTTTTCACTTCAGAAAATAAACTGAAGTGGTTGGATCTGAGAACAGTAACGATGCAGAAATGTTTTCTGATAAGGAACATGGGGGATCAGGGGTTTATTATGCAAAATACAAATTCAAAAAGCTATTTTAGTGAGTTTCTTTATTTCCGTAACGATTTAGCTAAATTGGATTCAAGACATCATCTGTAAATGCTATAATGTCAATAAATGGGCCAGCTAAGTATAGAAATACATTGAATTAATGTGCAGTCACATATTTTGTGCTTGGAGCTGTGTAAGCACAAAGATCTACTGGAATCATAGGAAATCATTGTAGAGAAATGTTTTCATAAATTATCTTTTAAATTGCATTTATTTCATAAATTCCACTGTTTAAGACACATCTTTTGATTTTTTTTTGGTGTCAATTTACCTATCTCAGAAGAAAAACTTAAAGATTACTTTCACCGCTCCATCCATTGAAGATACTCAAGTATTCACTTGAATTTTTGTCTTTTATTAAGTACTTGTCTGGTTTTGGAAGGTGAGATGTCTGTACTTGCAGGGAGACCGTGATTGAGTCACAGAGGAAACACATTGAGGAACTAGAATATGCCAGAGAGGTCCTTGTGAGCCAACTAAGAAGGAAGGAAAAGGAAATCGAAGAATCCCTCCTACGGCTGAAAGAACAAGGCACAGCAAACCAAAGGTATTGTGACAACCAAGGAGTGCTGTGGTGGAAGAGCATTAGAAGAGCTGTGTCATAATGTTTATTCACAACTGTGTGAAGTTCAAGTCATAAAATTTTAATCACCCATCATTCCTTCTATTAGTTCTTAATAAAATTTTAGGTATAGGTTCACACAGGCAATTTAATGTTCACTAATACTCATGAAGAATTTGGAGTCTGCAAATAGTAGGAAAATACTGGCCCAGCTGAAAGCACTGGGATAAATCAAACTCTCCCAAGCTGTTTTTTAGGATCACAGAGTGGCATGACTTTATTCACAGTGCTGAGGGCAGGGGGTGCCTCCAACTGCAGGCACACACCCCCTCAAAACTTTGTCAGTATTTATACATTTTTAGCCAACAAAGAAATTAACATTCATTGCTTAGAGATGATATTATTCTCTTCACTGATTAGTGTTCTATCTTCTAATGGTTACTGAAAAAAAGCCCCTTTGCTATGTGCTGGCTAAAATGAAAAATTAAACTGCTTGTGTTTAATGCACTGCTTATGGTTACTTAATTGGTTCCATTTCAGACTGGTTTAAGGATTAAATATGGCACAATCATTCCTTACTCATTTCATTTCAGGGACAGTTCTACATGGATGAGAAATATGTGGTCTGTTCTTGAAGTGCCTTTCAAGGGAGGGAACCAGTGGTGCCACAGAAATAAAGCATCACAATATTGCTATTAAATTACTCACCTAGTCACAAGTCCCCCTACTCAGACTTTCCTTTATGGACCTTGAATAAGTTAAAGAAGTGGTTATCATAAATAATTCCTCACATTGTGACTACAGTGAATTCAGAAAATATTTAGATTTTTTTAAAAAACTTTTGGAAAAAAAATGAAAATAATAAAAATAATTTATTTTCTCTTCCCATACTCGTGAAAATAGTGGGGGCTTAGTTGCACTGTTTTGAAGTGAGGGAAAACACATTGAGTATTTTTTGAGAATTTTGAATTATTTTAAAGATCCTTTCTGTTAAACAGTACATTCTCAAATTAATCTTAGAATTGGGAGAATATGGATATTTTTAAGTGATTTTCATGTAGCTAAGACACACCCGCAGTGATTTAACTTGCTGTGTCATCCATGTTTATTCCCCTGACTTCTGCAGTATTGGATCGTAGAAGAAGAAATTAATTTGGGTATTGCACACTAAATCTTCTCCCAAGTGTGTCCTCATGATGCATTTCTTTTTAATTTTGAAGGCTGAACATCCAGGACAATGTCGAAATGATCAAGGCCCGGAAGCAGCTGGTTGAGAAAAGCAATGCCTTTTCAGCTATGGAAGGAAAATTCCTCCAGCTTCAAGAGGTAATTGCAGTTTGCTCTGTGACATTCCCATCCTCCTGTCACATTAATATGCTGAGTGGGAAAATGTTCCTGAGGGCAACAGCAACTGGCCTTGTGTAATGAAAGTTGCTTTCAGTTGCTTTCAGGAACGTCTGACCACATTTAGAACACGTGTTCAATGCTGCCATGAGACTCCCCGCTTTGGAATATGCTCTGTGGGAACATTCTACTAGGTGTGATTTCTTGTTTTTCCTGGATATTCCTTCCTTCTCATAGAACCTAAAGAATCTGAGGACCAACCACGACGCTTTACTGGAAAAAGGTGACGAACTGAATGTGCAGCTTAAAGAGGAACGGTTGAAGTGCTTCCATCTTCAAAAAGAGTTGCAGTCAGTGACTATTTCAAACAGGAGGACAGAAGAGGTGAGATTGTGGTCAAGAGATCTCCAATCTGCTTTAGGGTAGATAAGGGAAAAGTTAATGATGGGATACCTTTTAATTTCAGAGATGTGAATAGACCATTCAAACACATTTAGAAGATTGGCCTCGTAATATATATACTTTTATCCCATTAAAAACAGTGGCTGCTCCCTGCATTTGATAGAATTGTGAATCACACCTGATCCCTGTGCCACATAGTCACTGCACCAGTGTCTGGACAGCATTTGAAGTTAAACCATAGGATTTGGTGTCAGTTCTGATACCGAACAAGTGTTTTGTTAAGTGAAAAAAAAAATAATACCTGATGTATTGAAAATGTATTGCTACTTTATTAGTATTCTTTCAACCTGATTTAATTACAGTAGCCGTTAAAGGTAGAGTTACATCTGATTTAGCAGTTCAAATCAGTCACTTTATTACTTTGTCTAGTGGCTCAGAGAGTAGTGTCATCACTAACAGTCATCCAGATTTAGGGCTAAAAATCAAGTGGTTTATTACTCATTCTCTGCAATGCATCAAAAGTCTACAAGCATACAAATTATCCACTATTTGCCTTCAACATCCATTGTGATTTGTTTTGGTGCTGAAACGATCCTTCTTCGTTTCAGTTACAGGAAAGAATAAATGACCTAGAAAAAGAGAATGAGCTCTTGAAGGAGAACTACGATAAGCTGCATAACAGGTAAGTTGTGGTTTGTGTGTATGAAGAATTTGGTTCCTGTCCTGTTGAAGAGGCCTTCGTACACTGTGCTGGAATGTGCACATGTGGAAACGTGTTCCTGCTCCACTTGCTCATCTCAGTAAGTGTATTTGCACTTCTGGGCTGCTCTGTCTGTATTTCATCTGTGCTCTTGAAACAGACCAGGTTCTTCTGATTTAATGCTTGGTTACTACTTGGAAAAAACTTAATGAAAAATAAGTAGGAGTCACTTTATTTTGAAACATCAATGCAAGAAGTTCTTTGTTATTTCTAATAATTTTCTTTAGGCTTATTACTGAAAGAACACAACTAGGTAGACATACAAAACTGTGTGATTTTTTACACTTAACAAGGCTTAGATACCGTATGTTTTATCACAGTGTCTTCAGTGTGTCCTACGAACAGCAGTGGAAATCCAAGGAGCAGCAACTGAAACTGCAAATTGTGAAACTAGAGACGGCTATCAAGTCTGATCTGGCAGACAAAAACGAAATCCTTGACAAGATTAAAGTAGAAAGAGGTATGGTTCTGAAAAATGTGTTATTTTCTCAAGCTGTGAGATGGAAGTTTAGGTGCACTGACCAGAAAAGTGTGGTTTCTGTTGGTGGTGTTTTCAAAGTGTACTTTTGCTCAGCAGGAGTATGTTAGGACTATTTATTAAATACAAAAATGGACCCGGTGCATTTTATGTGCTGAATGAGGCTCAGAGAATTTCAGCTGTATTCATTCTTCATCTGTTGGGTTAATTTTTACTCTTTAGTCAGTATTTCTTCTCTCCTCTGCACTGAAAGTTCCTACAGAAAAGAGGCTCATGTGGCACTCTCTCTCAAATTATAAACCACTCTTCTTCATTCAGAAGTTTTTAATATTTTCAGTATATACTAATTTTTATTCACAGCTTTGGGCATTTACAATAACACACTTTTCTTATAATCTACCGAACAGGTTATTTCCTATGTGTTTTTTCCTATGCTGCAGGACAAGTTCTAGTGAATATTTGTAGGACCTTATGATCTTTTCTGGGTTTAATCTCAGCACTGTGATATATTGTAGCAATGGCATTACAGGTGATTCATTTTTAGTAAAGGTGTCAATATATAAACACTGGAAAATTCAAACACACCTGATGTCAGTTTTTGAAACATTTCAGGACCCTTGACAAAGAATCTTCTCTCCTCTGTGTTCCCCTCTTCCCTTCCTCCCCCCAACCAGAAAGCTGTACTTGGTGGAGCATACCTTTCTATTTAGAAATACAACAAGGGTAGATTTTTGACACTGCAGGTTCCCTTTTTTTAATCCTCCTTATCAAGGAGGAATAATTTTCTGTTCCTGTCTGTGTGATTAATCACGAAGTGTGGTGGTTTAGGGATGGTGTTCCCCAATTTAGTCCGAGCCATGTGCTGCTGCCTCCCCTTTCCCCCTGTCCTGGCCAGAACCAGGGCACAAAGATCTCCTTATATTAGTTATTACATTAGATTAGTTTCTGCATTTTGAAATTAATGTTTCATGCAGATATTAATATGAAAAAAGCGAGTTGAATTTCTTAAATTTTAATATTTTCTTCTTCCCTATTAAGACCAAAAGGAAAAGCTGATGCAAGACAACAAGGACCTGCAGTTGTGCTACCTGGAACAAAAGCAACAACTAGATGATCTGAAAAATCAAGTGAAGTTTTTCACCAAGGTGAACTTTATTTCTGTTTGCAATATGAGGGGAAAAAACCCTCTCTGTCTTTTATGCACAGTGCAAATACTTCTTGAGAATAAAAGACCACAGAAATATAAGTGTTTATTTATTCATGCTGTCAAGCAAAGTCTCATGTCTAGTGAGAGTGTATTTCTTTGATTCACATCTGATGGCATCTTTCCCTTAAGTTCCAGGAAAGTGATATTGATGTGGCAGAATTCAACGAAGCCCTCTTGCTTATAAAGGTAATTTACAAAGGAAAAGCATGTGAGGGGTTGGAAGGAGATGATCTGTAGGATCCCTTCCAACCCAAACAATTCTAGGAGTCCATATATTTTCAATTAATTCCATTATTTTAAATCAGATTCACAACCATTTTCCTCAGTTAAATGACTCATCATGCCATCCTGTTCTTCCTATCATGTTTATTAAAATCAATTGTGTTTACTAATTCTGTAAATGATAATTTAATAATGATAATGAAAAAAAATTTTAAAAATCCCACTCGGTATTAATAACAGAAGTGACGTAGACTTGAGAATAATAATTTACATTTTGCACATTCACTGAAGCAGGACTGTTAATTATATAAAAGGCAAACATATTAACAAGTTTGTATTTTCACTGGATACACAGGAGTGATTGCTTCTGAGCAGCTGATGGGTTTTAATTGGTGCCTGGTAATTAGGAGATTACATTGCTTAATACAATCCTGACACTTTCTACTCTGCCTCGTTCCTATCTCCGTGTTATCAACTGCTCAAAATTGATAAAGTTCTGCTGCCTTGCTGTTTTACAAGTGTCTCCCAGTGTTGTATTTAGTCAGGCACAAATACAGCCCAACCTTTTTTGCCAAATGTCGGTTCCAGTAATTGTTTTAACTCGCCCCAGGACCGAAAGCAGCAGCAGCAGCAGCAGCAGCAGCAGGAGCCTCTGGTTTTGGGAAAACTGGAAGATGATACCCATAAAGATTTGCAACACTCCATGAGGGAGCTGCAGCTAACACATGCAGAAACAGTGCAAGAACTGGAAAAGACCAGGAACATGTTGATTATGCAGCACAAAATTAGCAAAGATTACCAGGTACTAAACTCTGCTTACAGTGGAAAATAACCTGATAATGGTGTTTTACCATCTGGCACTTGGCAAATTCAGCGAGCAGCAAAGCCAGCCTGTGCATAGGGAACCCAACAGAAGATTTGCTGTTGTTGAAAGTATTGTTTAAAAAAGCCCTGAGGTCCAAATGGATTTAACTGCAGTCTTTTAACTCCTCCTGATCAGAGCCCTCAAGCTGTGCCTTCTTGGCATTCTCTCTGAACTCTTACCAGTTCTTCAAAGGTCAGATAATAAGTGTGCTTATCTAATCAGCTTCTTTTTCTGCAATGCTCTGCTCTCACTCTCTTCTCTTGCATTACTGCAGATCATATTTTGACTTCTCATTCGGTTAATTTAAGTTTAAAATGACAGAGTTATTAAAGAAGCTGTTAGGAAACACTGTCCTGAAAGAATAGCTACTCTGTTTTTCTTAATAATGTCTTTAGATTTTGCTGAAATTAGAACCGATTGCTGCATTGATATATTAAAAAACTGCTGCATTTTTGGGTGCTGTAAATGGTTTTTTCCTCAAATCTAACTCTATTTTCATTTGTTTACAAAAGCATTTGCAGTATCGGTGCAGACAAGCCTCAAAAGTCCTTTTTTTATATAAATGTGTTTTTTTTTCAGACTGAAGTAGAAACAATGACTAAAAAGATGGAAAGGATCCAGAAAGACTATGAGTTAAAACTGGAACAGTATGCCCACCTTCTTGATATTAGAGCTGCACGTATCAAAAAACTGGAAGGTATCTTTACTGGACTCAGTGATCCTGATGGGTCCCTTCCAACTCAGCACATTCTATGATTCTTCTCTAATTTTATTATTTTTTTAATATTTTATCTCTTGCAAATTACTGCTGCAAATCTATTTATTCTTCACTTGAAACGCTTTTCCATTCCTAAAACTGGTAGCAAGGTTAGTTCTTTCACGGAAAATTAGCTGTGCATTATTTCATTGACTTCAGTGACAGTCACTAATCAAATAAAATACAGCAAAGCAGTTTATGCTGCAGCTATTCCTGAATAAGAATAAAATGACCAAACCTCATTTTTTGATCTTGAACACCTTGCAGTGGTCCAGGCTGCTCAGAGCCCTCTCCAGCCTTTGTTAACCACTGAGCCCCCGAGGCTGGGCAGCATGTCAAGGGTTTTGCTGATAGTTCTGCCCACTCAAGATTTCACAGGTGTTACAAGCCAGATGTATTATTTCTTTCTCTACAAAAACATGCATCTTAAATGCTCTGGCACATTTGCATAGAGGTGCTTGTTTTGAACATTGCATCAGACTTCTGAATTCTTGCTTTTTAACTCCCTTATAATAATAACTGTTAGGGGCCTGTCTCTATTTTTATGTATATTGAAGCAGGTCCACTGAAAAATACTCTTGATTGGTATCAGTGTTCTCACTGAGCAACAGATGTATGATTTAAAGTGTGATTTCTTCTTTTTGGTAGTGCTTTTAAGAAAGGAACATTGTTAATATAATTGAATTAGGCTTTTATCTTTTGTAGTTAGTGATTATATTTGATTTTTTAAAAAAGGCAGTCATACTATAGCTCTGTTTTATCTGTTGCAGCCCAACTAAGAGATATTGTCTATGATGCCAAACCACCTAAGTCTAGACCAGAAATAGTACCAGGTGATGCCATGGACGGATTTGTTGAGACTGTTCATTTAGAAAGAGGAGAGAACCTTTTTGAAATTCACCTCGGCAGAGCCACCTTCTCCCCCGAAGCTCTGCACGCTTTCGGGGACCAGGAGCCTGCGACGTTTTGCACTTATGCCTTCTATGACTTTGAACTTCAGATCAGCCCAGTAGTTCACGGGGCTGCCCCTTCCTATGCCTTCACTTCTCAGTACCTGGTGCAGGCCGACGACACCTTCTGTCAGTACCTGCAGCAGAGCAGCGTCACCCTCGAGCTCCATCGCGCCTTTGGCGTCGACTACGAGACCTTCGCTGCCTGCCCTCTAAACTTCCAGGAGGTCCTGGAGAGCAATGGCAAGGTCTACAAAACAGCAAATTTAGTTGGTAAGGAAAATGTCACGAGGTGTTCCGTTTGATACCCTATTTGGCCAAAAATGAATTTGTGTGTTACTAGTTCAGCAATAAATAAAGGAGGAAATGGTGTGATTTAAACTGGCAGGACAAAGGTTTTCATGTCGTAGTTGTGAAGCATCAAAAAGGTTTAAAATATGGAGATTATGGTTAATAATATTTCATATGTTATATGAATAATCTGTGGGGATGTTGGTTGACATTTTGGGCATTATTTTAGGCACATTTATGTGCATAAGTTAAAAATAATTTTAAGATATGCTGGACAAGACACTCTTAAGAAGCACTGAATGTTCTGTGCTGCTTGCTTCTACTTTTGAAAGTGTCAGGTCAGCATATCCAGTGACCTCTAACTGCCCATTTTGTACAGAATCTGCTTTAAGAAGTCGTTATAAAATGGTACTTCTGCCAGTAATTTAAATTGCACACCACTTTTTGGGACGCTTCCAACTGTTGACATACAAAACTTGTCCTAAGCTTCATTTGCTCTGTGAAAATAATGAACTTGACCTGAAATTACTCTATAGAGCTTACACAGTAAATATTGCAGATTACAGTCTGAAAAAGTCATACATGTGGAGCCAGAGGAGTTGTTGTTTCTGTTTCTGACATGAGCTGCAGATCTCTTGTTACAAACCCTGTCATAAGCACAAGGCAACTAATCCCTAATTTGTGGCACTTCCCAGTTTTTTACTGAAGGGTTTTATTTTTGAAAGGAAAATTAATGCAATCCCAACTTTATTTCTTAGGAAAAACAGGACATGTTCAGAATTACGGTACCGTAGAATACTGGATCAGGCTACAAGTCCCTATGGATCAAGCTATTATTCCTTACAAACAGACATTGAAGGCTCTGGGATATGTAACCTCCAATTTTCGGGCACAGGAACAACCATCCCAGGTATGTTTGGGTCTGTACTTCATAGAGGGAATTACTTCATGGAGAAGAGATGCTTCAGGGTGACCTAACTGTGGCCTTCCAGTCCCTGAGGGAACCGCCGGGAAAGATGGAGAGAGACTTTTTACAAGAGCCTGGAGTGACAGAACAAAGGGGGAATAGATTCAGACTGAAAGAATGTAGGGTTAGATTAGACAGCAGGAAGAAATTCTTCAGAGAGTCACAGAACCATAAAATATGCTGAGCTGGAAGGGACCCCACAGGGATCATCGAGTCCAGCTCCTGGCCCTGCACAGACACCCCAACGAACATTTGAAATTATTATATTGAATTAAGCCGTGACAGGTTTTGTGAACATTTTATTCTAGTACAACATTCATGAATGTTAAACCAACCAGGTGTCAGATAGCACTAGAACGGGTTGTTCAGGAAAGTTTCTGAGTCAGTGTTTGAGTATTATGATATTACTTCGGGTTTTTTACTGGATATTGAAGAGAATATTGGTAATATAATGCACAGTATGATCAAGTTTAAATAAGTCACAGAAAAAGAAGGGATTTTCAGACGTAACAGTTGTTACGTTAGAAATAAAAGCAATCAGGTTGAAATGTATAAATTAAAGCACTCGAGTTTTTAATGAGTTTTTTTAATCTAAGCTGTTGTAAGTTACTCTCAGTCTGGAGTAACTTTAACATTTTATATTATTTCATAATGTAAGTTTATATTACACTAAAATCTCAGTGGGTTCCATGATGTAACCTGAGAAGCATGTTGTGTATGAGCTCTCATAAATCACCTTGCCTGTTTAGAATAGCATTTAGTGCCATTAGACTTGGCTTTGACAAAAATGAGGATCTCTCCTCATTTACTGTAATACAAGATGGGTACAATATGGCAACAAATGGTGTTTCTATATTTATTTTATTACAGAACCCAAGCCCCAAACGGAGGCAGCGAGCAGTGCAAGCAGACAAGAGAGTCTCTTTTCTGGATCTGAATCCAATACAGGTATCAGGAAGCTCTAATTATTTTTTAATTATGGCTCAGGATGGACAATCTGTAGAACAAATAATCAGGAACACTTGATTGTTTTAACAGCACGGTCCTGGGATGTCCCAGGCAGTGAATGACAGCATGCAGGGGGATTTGTGTGGCACTATCAGAATTGCTTGATATCCTCCCCACTTTACAGGCTTCACCTTGCACAGACTTAGGGCAAATTCTGGCAGGACCAGTCAAATCCCTCTGCACTGTGTTTCTCAGCTCTCTGCATTGTGAAAGTGTCTTTGTATCACTTGCACCAGCACAGAAATGGCTCTACAGAAACCAGGCACGATCCAAATAGATCCCGAGTGTTGTGCCACTGAGATGCAGTTCAGATGAGTTCAGAGTCACCCCTTCAGCGAGATTCATCAGCTGAGATTGCACACACTGAACCAGTGATTATAATTATGTTTTCACAAATACACATAACTAGAGAGCTGTCTGCTGTATCAGTTAGATGTTACTGCATTTGACACCTTCTTTTGTCCTGCATTGCATAAGCAATACAGTTGTTTAAAGGATAATGAATGTGGGCCATAACTCTTCAAGTTTTGAACTTCAGTAACTTTTACTATTCAAGGAGTGTTACAAAGACTGCAAAGTGTTTTGGTTTTTTTCTACAGCATGTGCTACAGGAGGTTAAACAGCTGTCAGATGGTAAGGTGAAGGAGAGGGCTGAAGAAACTGGACAGGGAAAAGAAGAGCTCTCACATCTATCTGAGAAACAGTTACCTGACCAACCATCAATTTCTTCTGGAGATGAGACAGAAGTAGTTGAAGAATTGGAACCAGAAGGTGGAATTCATTTTTAATAATTAGCTGTATTTTAGAAATCTGTGGCTCTTTCTATTTGCAGAAGCATTTCTTACTAGCAATGGGAGCTGCCTCATGATGAGAGACTGAGATTCTGGGGGGCTTTAGAGCTGAAGCTGTGTGGGGGGTGATCTTCCCAAATGGAAACTGTGCTGTAGTTGATTGCAAAAAATCTGGGATCTTACCTAGATTCATAAAATATTAGAGGACATTTATATTCTCCCTTAGAACTGTGCTGTTCTGAAGACTATTTTAATGACAGTGAGAGGAGTGGTGTGCCTTATGACATCTTCTTTTACATGGGTGTGGTTTTAAAGGAAGTCAGAGGAAATCCACAAATTCAGGCCACATTCTTATATAAAGCTGACAGTTGTTCATACCTCAGTTCATCACAGGGCTTATTCCCTTTGCCACCTTTCATCTGGTAAATATTCCTATTTTTTTAACAAACCAGAAAAACCCCACAGTTTATGTGACTCTAAAGGTCGTTGATTTGCAGTATTAATCTTCTGCAATGAAGAGAAGATTTACCAGGCACGTTTTCTTTATTTATCAGAAAAGGAAATGGATTGCTATCAGATTTCTCAGCAAGTCTCAGAATGTCTAAAATAAAGGTTTTAGCTACATTGATTTGATTTTTTTTTTCCAGATCAAGATGATAGACAAGAGGATGATGCTGTTGAATCAATAAAAACTGACAGTGATGACTGTATTATTTCAAGTCCAGTATCCACAAATATTAAACAGCTGAGTCAGAGTGGCAGTTTGGTAAGACTAAGAAAAATATTTTAAGCCTGATGTCCTCTAAGAGTAGCTTTGCTCTATCTAACACCAGTTTGCAGTGAAGTTGTACCTGTACAGGATCCAATCTCTTGACTTCTTCTTAAAACCAGCAATTCAGGCCATGAAGTCCTATATACAAAATTATTACAAAATCTTAAGAAAGACACCTCTCTCCTTTGGTCTGTTTCTCTGGTAACAAAGTGCCTGTTGTTCATGAAGGGTAGATGAAATAAAAGCTATAAACTATTAAGGCAACATGTTTGATGCAAGTTGGGTTTGAAAAATATGCGTTGGTTGATTTGAATTCTTGGCCTAATTATAGAACATGGCATGTCAAAATTGTTATTGAATTGGGGTTTTTTTTGTTAGGATTAAAAACCACTGTCTTTTATCTTTTAAGATAATTATCCTTCTGGTAATCAAACACTGCAAATACATTTTGTGATTTTTAGAAATCACTGTGCTGATTATCCTGTAAATCTGCCAGACTGTTGAAGCCATTTAAGATCATGCTGAGGGGGTAGTTTTTGCATGTGGCAAATTAGACAGTTCATGGTGATTTCTTACACTGATCATAAGGGATATCTAACAGATTTTCCAGGGCCTGGCTGTACCATTTGCTTCTTCTTGTCTATGGTGTGTGATTAATCATAGAACACTTCATTTTGGTTCATTTTATTTACAAATTTGACTATGGAAAACATAATTCAAGTTAAGGACATGCTAACCCCAGTAATATTGCCAGCTGAAGCCATGTACCTGTATTGGTGGAGACAGAACGGTATGGAATTTTTTCTGTCATGCCAGTTAAATTTCCATTAATCAACTGCATAGTAAAATAACCTTATTAAAATAATCAGATCTGGGGTTTTAGCTAAAGTGGCTTAAGATACATAATAAAAGGAAATGTTTTGAAAGGAGAGGGTAAAATTACTTCATCAATTACTGAAAGAACTTGACAGCAATGGGAAGTGTTCTGTATGATGGATATTTTTAGAATGGGATATACCTGCTTTTCAGTTTGATTATATCATTTGCTTGGAAAAATGTAAGCTATCTCCATAATAAATAAGAATATTCAGACTATATTCAGGCATTGGAATGGGCTGCCCAGGGAGGGGGTGGATTCTCCATCCCTGGAGGTATTTAAGAAGAGACTGGATGTGGCATCAATTCCATAATCTAGTAACTGTGGTGGGAGTGGATCAAGGGTTGGACTTGATGATCTCAGAGGTCCTTTCCAACCCAACTGATTCTGTGATTCTGTGATTCTATTCTAATATTGATTTGCAGTTCTGACTGAGTCAGCTGTGTGGCTAAAAATGATGACAGCTGAAATTTCTGCTTCAGATAGTACAGCACCTCTTGCAACAATAGTCTTAAATACAAACCCTTGTGTATATGCAAAAATCAATCAATCAGCATTAATCATACAAAATAGCTGATGATTTACGTGTATGAATGTTTGGTTTGTGTTAACACTTCAAGAAACAAAAATCAATTTTATGCTGGTGTTTGTTTTTAAACAGGAAGCGGAAAAAATCCGCATTAAAATTACATCCCTTGGTCTTACTGACTCACGAATTATATCGGATGAAACAATCCAGCAGCTGTTTGTGGAGTGCAGGTTAAACCATTTCCTTGCAGAGGAGACCCCCCTGTCCCTCCCAAAACCAACAGGTGGTCAGAGGATTCACTACAACTACAGCACTGGTGAGTGTGACGTTGTTCCTGGGCAGGTTTGGGTCTTCCCTCCAGCTGTGCCAGATGAAAATGCCTCCAATAAAACCCGCTTCCTAAACAGAAGAGTTGTCTCTATCTGTGTGCCAAGTGCATTTGTCTGTTTTCCAAATATTTGGGGAAACATTCATGGGGATTTTGAAGAAAGGAGGTAAAGATGCAGTTTTCAAGTGGGAAATGGAATGGTAACATTACAAGACATTTAAATCTGCTGGTGGCATGGGGATTTTAAAATTAGAGGATGCATAACAAATTCATATATTCTTTTTAAAAGAGCACGATGAGCTCATTTTTCCATTGGTACGTGATGATGCAGCAAAAGAAAAACATCCTGTCTAAGCATGTACAACTAAAGTAGGATTGAAAAGAGAACATGTAACTGGACTTGATCATCACTTGCAAATACCAAGTATTTCAATTATTCATTAACTTTTTCTTTCCTGGTAAAGTCTATTTGATTCAAGATTCAGTCTTGTTGTCTTGGACGTTCAGGTGCCAGTGTCCTGGAGCAGGGGAATCAGTTTGCTCTTTTTGACAAACCATTAATACAGACATTCAAATTACACACCTTTTTAAAAATCATTTTGTAAAAGTGGCTTTGCAGAAGTGTCGTCACAGTCAGATCTTGACAATTGCTACCATCAACCTGATTTTAGATGTACAATATTTGCCATATTCCACAGAGTTAACTTGCAAGAAAGAAGGTACTTTCTTAGTATAAGATGCCCAAAACCTTCTGAAATAATTTCTTAAAACCATATTTTTCCTTAATATATTTTTCAAACCGAGGCTAACTTCACTGTAGGTCATGTTAATGGTACAAAAGAGCTGATCCTTGTGTTTGCATTCGCAACAAACATTGTTTCAGAGCATTCACACACTCCCCAGGCTGTGGATTTCCTTCAGTCCATTGGCCTGGAGGTTTCTCTTCCTGAAATATTGTGGCAGGAAAGGGGGGATTTAAATCACTGAGGCTGTCTGTCAAAAAGGACACTCTGCCATACATTAGCATTACCACTGGTTTTTAAAATCAAGGGCTGCTGTTGTCATTAACAGAAAATGACAGTTATGTGGCTTAGATGGTGCTGGGATCTTTCCTGACAGTGTGCCTGCCAGCTGACACACCATTAGATCACAATTCTAACATCTGATGATTGTTGCTTTTTATTAGAAAAAAGAAAGGTTTATTTCTCTTTGTTCTTCATTCTCCAAAAAAGTTAAAACCAATCGATAACTAATTACATTAATTTTGCTTTCCTTTGCAGTGATAAACGTTGATAAGGCACATAATGGTGCAGAAAGAGAGTATCTCAAGTCGATTCTTCTAAAGCCAGAGCTGCCTGCTGACAGGTACAGATTAGTGCTGTAAATCTCTGTTACAGGGTCTGCCTTGTCTTGACTGACCAGGGAACCCCCAGGAATTAATACATAATTAACAAGGGTTTCTGGTAAATAAAGAAGGCAAAGCTCAAGCATACCAAATATCACATTTAAATATTTTTCTGAGCTTCAAGCCTGTGATGTTTTTTAAAATTACAAAAGCCAAAGTGATCGTGGTACTGCTCATGCAAGTCCACTAGCTGGAGTATTCCCATGGGATCCAGAGTTCAACTCCTCCTTCCTGCTTAGCAGCAAAGATTTAATCCAGTGTTAGCATCTTTCAGGCATGTTGGAACTATAAAACATGTGTTTTGTTGAGCTTGCTCTTGTCCTGTAAAAACCCTGTGTTTGACTTGAACCACAGGGTGGGTCTGTATGAATGATTCTCCCCTTTGGCTCCAAGTTACTGTTGCAAATGTTACTCTGCTGGCTTTTAATTTGTGCTTTATTGAAAATGGCAGTAATAGTTGTACCTGTAAGTTAAAAATTATTCCAGCACTGATCCCCTCTTCTGTCCCTGTCTTAGGTGCCAAGCTGATTTCCCCATTTTGATTGGATTAAACATTGACACTGAATCAAAACAGGTCTATTCCCAGTACCCAGTTGTATCAGTTGCTGTTATTATAATTTTGAATTTGGTTTTATGTAATTTAATATTTATCTTACACATCTAAGGATTTTATTTTTTAATTGAGTTTTGGCAATTTTGCGTCTGCTTAGTTGTTTGTCCAAATCCTAAGTTAAATCAATTCTAATCAAGGCACCTGTTGAAAACAGCTGTGATGTTTCCCCTTTTTTGCCTCTAGAGCATTTATTTAAACTCAGCACGAGCCACTATCTCAAATCAGCTCTAACACAAAACAACACAATTCATAGAAAAATCGTACTCAGATGCAAGGAGTGCAATTGGAGTTCACAGAAGAAAAGCAAATATTTGGTATAGTTGTTGGAATAGCCTTGTGAATATGGGTTTTTATTTGATTTGTCACCCTTTTTGAAGGTAAAATACCTTCTTTGTTTGTTTTTTTGGGGGGTATTTTTGTGTTTAGCCTAAAATTCACAGTGGTCAGTGATCCCCCAGAGGACGAGCAGGATCTTGAATGTGAGGACATCGGTTTTGCTTATGTCAGCTTGAAAGAGATATTCCAGAAGCAAAGAGATATCATTGAGCAAGATATTGATGGTAAGTTTTAAAGATCTCTTCCTTGTTAACTTCTGTAGCCTAAAAATTGTTGGATTTCTGCTTTTCTTTGCAAGACTTACTGTGCAAGTAATTGTTTGACATTGTTTCAGTAAGAAACTCTGTAATATTCACTAATGGGTTCCACATTTGTTTGCAGAAGTCTGGATTTTATGGCCAGAACTCCCACTGTCATAATTCCCATTTAATAAGATTGATTAGTGATTAGTCAATACAATTTTTGAAAAGCACCTTTCACAAAACTCTTAAAACTTCTCATCATCATCTGAGAGAGTCATTAGGACAGAAAGGACTGGGGCTTGGACTTTCTTCCCCCTTGTTGGCCATCACATCTTTTACAACACACAGAAGCTTGGAATTTAAATAATTTTGCATTGCAACAGCTGAATAAACCAATTTACTGCTTAAATACTAATAATTGATTTGGACCCATCATGCACACAGTGCAGCAAATGCCTTAACCACTATATTTTTACTTAAAACTACTCCTAACTGTTTTTAGCATGTGCCAGGTGCCTTTTAATCTGTCCAAACACTAAGAAAAATTATTGTAGATCAAAAGTGAAACCTTGAATTAAATTGCTGCTGCTGTTTTGTGACGTTTCTTTTGCAGTTGTGGATTCCCAGGACGCCAGGGCAGTCATTGGAAAGCTCACAGTGACAGTGGAGGCCCTGCAAGCGCTGCGTTCAGTCCACAAGGAGTGCAGAAAGGCCTAGGAGGTGGCAAAGGGACATCTGCCTCCAGAAGTTTCCTGCTCCTGGTATAAAGACATGCTTGATGGCGCAGCAAAGATGAGATCTTTGTCATTCTTACAGTATATTTAATGTATAATTGATATGAAAAGGATGCTTGATGTGTAGGTGTACAGTTTTGTAGGGCTTTCAGTCTGTTTTCTTATTTTTAAGGCCCTTCCTTCAAGCTCTCAACAGTTGAGAGTATCAAGGCCTAACTCAGTCCTAGCAGATGGTTTTCAAACCAAACCTGCTTGTGAATGATCAGATACCAGTTGGGGGTACTTTGTGTAAGGGAGTAAGTGACTGTGAACCTACAAACAGAAATGCTTGTACATTCTTCCTAAGAGTAGTTTCCATCCCAGTACTCTCTCTGGTCACTCGCCAGAGCTAGATCTAAGCACATGGAGCAGTTTTTGCACTTAATGTACCATCCAATAATTTAATTTTATTTTTTTTTTAAATTCTAGAGGTGGTTTAAGTGTGACCATGTTTGTCCTTTGTTTCAGCCATCTCACATTTGGCAC
This sequence comes from Lophotriccus pileatus, assembly GCA_035583135.1. NCBI lineage: Eukaryota > Metazoa > Chordata > Aves > Passeriformes > Tyrannidae > Lophotriccus > Lophotriccus pileatus. Next base: position 16,919,750 of record JAWWES010000150.1, read on the forward strand.
AAAGACAAAAATAACAAAGCATTTTAGTGTTGATTTTCATGGTTTGCAGTGTGCCGTCCGATTGCCATCCAGTTTTGTTGAGGCAGTTGACCAAAAGTAGCTTTTATTGTTAACAGTCTGGTTTGCTCAGATAATTTTCCTGTATATTTCTGTGGTAAACAATTTGTTATGGTTTATTCCTGGGTTGTTTGGGTTGTTTTTTTTATATTAGATTATTTTAAGAGTAAGAAAAGAAACCAATAAATCAAACGGACCAGTCTTACACTGAAATCATCTTCATAACCTTCATTTGCACGTTTTAGATTTTAAGAGATTTTCTCTGAGCTGTGAGAAACAGAGATATAAATCTGTACCTTCTGTCCAAACCTGTTCTATGTATAAAATATATCTTCCTTCAGGGGTCCAGCATCAATAGCTGCAACACTAAATTTAAAAGAATTTCTCTTGGAGGGTGTGGCCCTTTCTCCAGACACGAATTCAAGGTTATAATGAACCAAAAGACATTTAAAATGTCTTAAATAAAATGTAACCGCTCTGGGCATCTTGTGGCTGTGGAGGTCTTTGTCCAAATCGAGGACATGTCTCCAACTGTGAAAAGTAAAGCAATAAAGCAACTTTTGTCATTAACAGCCTAAAAATAAAAAGAGAGACCAGTCTTCTGTTCAAAAGGAAGGGTTGCTCAATAAGCTTTTTGTCCAGTCTCTTCACAGAACAGTGGCTTCCCAGACTACTTGGTTCTCGAGACCAAAGGCAAATGTATTTTGTGGCACATAGGCTGGAAGGGGGACCAAAAGTGGCTATTAATAAACACATTAGTTAAGCACAGTCACACAGTGACATTTATTCTTTGATTCACCAAAAAAGAACAATAATTAAGTGGAAGTGACCAGTGAGCTTGTTCTGTTCCTGACCCCAGAGGCTGGGGAAGAGGGACCTTGTGACTGCTGTTAGACAAACAAAGGCATCAAAAGGAAACATGCCCTGGCTTTACCAGAAATGTACAGCAACCACTGCCACAACTCAGACTGAGGGTCTGCCTGGGCTGACATCCCACCTTCTGCTCCTGGATGAAAACAGCAGATGCTCAAAGCTGTTGTATAAAGAAGCCTCTGGTGAAATGGAATGGGAACTCAGACACTATGCAGTTGTTCTTACATGTTTTCATACTGTCCACTCTCCTCTACAGCACTCTCAAAGCGCCATTTGGGGATTAGGTTTGGAACTGAAGCTCAAGAACCATCTACTCAGAATTCACTGATTATGTTGTTTCCCATTACTGCATCTGACACAAGGGACAAGAGTGTAGCATTTTTTACATCCCACGAATCGCAAAGGATCTCAAAATTGATTTTAGTGACATAACTCTCTTCCTGCTCCCTCACTACAGTAGAATAAATTGGGATACCATTGCTGTTGAGAAAGGTCACTCCTGGGAAGTGGATTAAAAAGAAATACCTGGGTGGCTGGTTTATGATGCAAAGGAACAAAGTGTAGCTATTTTTCCCCCTCTGATGTTCTGGGCTATTTCACTGATAAGCACCAATGGGTTCTCGTGCCCACAGGTTAAATCAAACAGAGGGTTTCCTTGAAATTGCATCTGGTACTGTTTTTCAGTCTTCTGCTGTGAAGATTTCAACCACGTTTCCTCCAAACAGGTTTAGAAAGAGCTCATCCAATTCTGCATGGAAATGCTGATGTCTGAAAGGTTACAGTGTGTGGGTGAGCAGAGCTCTCTTTCCCAGCTGCATGTGTTGTAAATGAAAACGAGAAAAGATATTTTCTTCTCTAAGAACAGAATTAAAACAATCCAAATAAATCAAAATCGGTGTAATATGGCCATCACAATTTTTTTTTCCTTTTGGTATAAACTGTCCTAATTATTATTTACTGATAGCAATTGAAGAACTGATCCCCCTCGATACAGACACAAGCCCACATGTTAACTGTGGAAATAATGAAAATAAGGGTTTAACTGTCTTGCAGCCCACCTTCCCCATGTTCAGCTTCACGGTCTGGTGGGGAGGATTTGGTTGGAATCCAAGCAATACCTGTCCTTATTTTCAGGATTCTGGAAGTTATGCCTAATGGGTCCCTGCTGGTAGTGGGTTAATCAATACCTGAGTCTATAAATGCTGAGCTCAGACCAAAATGCCATCCTGCATAACAGTGAACCTCCAGCTTCAGGACAGTTCTGCTCAGGAATTACCCATCAAGTCACAAGTTCAGGTGGTACCTCTGACTGTCACAGAAGGAAAGACATATGTTTTAACATGTGTGACTGTATCTGAGACCTTCCTCACATCATCTGTGCTGTGAAAAGCACCTTTCAGGAATCACATACAAACAAGTGCTCATTTTAAGTGACTGAACCATAGTGGCTCACTGTCATAAGAGCACCTCTCAGGTTGTGTCTTAGCAACTGGCCAGCCAAAACCAGAGGATCAGCACCTCTGAAATCATCTCCAGAATCACCTGAAACTGTTGTCGTGTTCATGCCATTTTGGGAACGTGCAATGGCTTCTCCACAAAGCTCACTCGTGAAAATGAAGCTTAGGACTGTTCCAGACAGAATTCCATGCAGAACAACATAGCCCTTCACTGACAACAGTAAATCAAATCAGAAACGTTCCTAAAAATCAGCAGTACCATCAGACTAGGCTGATTTTTTTCTGTTATCTGTGGGAGAGTTAAGTTTCTATAAATAAACTGAGGCATGTGTTTGATGAAGGAAGTTCAAAACAAAGCCAAATTGTCAACATAATCGAGGGCTTTTCAAAGCAACAAAACTCTTTTAGTCCAAACACAGGAGCGTTTTCAGACACACTGAGCTGGACAAAACAAGACAGTGTGGGAATGCACAGAGGGAAAGGTACTGGGTGCTGCTGGAGCGGTGAGCACATGACCACAGGCATTTGGTAGCACTTCACATTGACAGATTGTTTAGGAGGGGGAGGTACTAACATTTTCCCCCTTTTCATGAGAAAGAAATGAGACAGAGAGAAGTCAGTCCATCTGGCTGGGGCTCTCAGTGGCCTAAGCAGGGAACAAGCTCCAGGCAATTTTGTTTGCTCTCAAGGTTGCCACCCCCTGGACTGTGGTATTCCTCCCTTAAAGTTGGTGGCAGCTGGACCCATTTCACACAAATCTGAATGAGCAATAAAATATTTCAAAGCCCATTCATTAGAGACTCCTGCTTCAAAATCTACTGAAATACCACTTTTTTCTGTGTTTCACAAACCTGTTTGTGGTACAGATCATCTGCCACTGGGTGCTGTGGCTAGAAAGACAAAACATTAAACCAAAAACATATTTACAACCCATGTCTCTGTCAAGGCAAACAGCACTGAGGGCTGCCCTTGTTTCAGCAGCTCTTCCACAGTGACTGTCTTGTTCCCAGCACTTGCACAGTTCTAGGTGGAGATGAGGAACCATCCTGGTCTTTGGAAGCACAACTGCCCCAATCAACTACCTCAGGCAGGTCCACTGATCTGACTCCCCTCATGGGGCCTCTGAGCAGCTCTGTGGGTGGCCAGGCCAGGGCTGGGGAAGATGGGAAAGGTAAAAGGCAGGTTTTTTCCCATGTAACATGTATAGTATTCGCTGGGCACCTTGGCACCTGGACCTTGTGGTCTCTAATACTTGAAAACTCAGCTGCTGCCTGTTTTCCCTGTCATCTCAGATGTGTGCACAGGCACCTGCCAGTTCAGTATAGAGCACCTGCCTTAGAAAATGAGACCTCTGCTCAGCCCTCGCCCTGCCACACACCAACAGCCCCAAATCATGGCGGGTCTTTAGAGCTGAGGGCTTGAGGAAACCATTCCGGCATGTGGGGGAGAGGAGTGCACAGCTATTTTTCCATTCAGTGCAGCTGCACTGCAAGCAATTTCTAGGAGACTCAAAGTATGCATTTACTATGTTCACAGGATTCATGAATTTGGATAACAGAAGAATCCCTGTACTCACAAACAATCATTCAGAGATCTTGTCTGTTCTTTGTTCGATCCAAATTTAACTCTAAGGCTGGTGGGGGATCATCATGAGAAAGATGTGCAAAATGATCTGATACAAAGCTTGAGACACGGGTCAAATAATGCAAAGGAAAGAACCCAACAAGCTCCCTGGGCTGTTGCCCCCAAATTCTTAATGGCTGGTTAAAAAGATTATATTCACTGGGTTCGTATCTCAGAGTATCTCCAAGGGAATTTGTACACTTTCGTTTTACATGGCACAAATTTGTCATTGATTGTCCCCAAAATTACCCATTACTCAACAATTCAGGAATTCAGCAATCATTCAGTCAAGTATTCATCAGCCTCAGCTGGTGTAAATTGTGGCAGTGTTTAAAATTCATCTGTCTGTATGATACCCTGCTACAAAGGAAACAAGAAATCTGAGCGTATCCATCCAGCAAGCAGCAGCTTGGCCCTACAAAAGGGGGAGATAATTTACTGCAAAATCAACAAAGGGCGAAAAAAGCTGAGCAGAGAAGCTGAATTGCATGGACAGGGAGAGAGAGCCTTTCACTTCAGCACTGCTCATTAGCATTACAGAGAAAGCAGCGTCTCATTTTCAACATTCTCATCTTCAACAAGTGTCTTTTGGTGCTCATAATTCAACCAGCAACATAATTCCCGGTCAAACAGAGCTCTCACTTGTTTCTTTTCAAATACAAGCACATGTACCAAGGGTTTTGAGGTGCTGTCAGGTAATTTGTTGGCACAGCAGTAATTGTGCCAATTCCAGAGGAGAAATGCACTGCTTTATTACTGTACTTTGACTCCTATGTGCCTGGCAGGGAATGGTGGCATGCACTGCAGTACTGGGAAAATGTGATACTGCACATGATACTGCAACAGAAGAAATGGGAAATAAAATCAGCAATCAAATCTGCCTCTTAAGTCTTGGTTTCCAGAGAGTTCATCCCACCACAGAAGGAATGAAGGAATTGGTTTTTTTCCAGGGACTGTGTTTTATTTAAGTAGTGCCACACTGTGTATACACTGTGTTTGTGAACTCCAGAGAACGACAAGCCCTTAGAGAGATGCATTTATACCACAGCCCTCCATCCCAGGAGGGTGAAAGAGCTGTGCAGCTCTGGGTTTCATTTCCCTTTGGCTTCTCTGCTCAGGCTGTGGTCAGGAGGGACCAGAGAGGGAAACTATTCTGAGGAGATAGCCTTGAGATTAAGTGTCTCTATTTTCACTGAGAAAGCTGCAGAGAGAGAATTAACTCACCTTTCTGAAACCCCTGTGGGACCCACTTTTCAGAGGGGAAGATTGTCTCCAAGTGCCTCAAAAACAAGCCACGAAATGTTGATTCATTGATAAAGCTTGTCCTAATTTGTGTCATAACAGGAACGGCATCACAAAAAAATCCTCGCTTTGTCAGCTGCAGGAAGGGAAGAAACGCAGCTCAAAAGGTGTGGCCATCGGAGGGGCCAGCGTGGTTTGGGTTCTTACCCAACTGTGAGAACCCAGACCTCATTCTGCCTCATTTCTGTGGTGCCTTGCAGGTAATTTGTGCTCCACACATTCATAAACTAGCAAAAATAATTTCTGCCCACAACACCACAAAGTTGGGGTTAGGCTTATTCACGCAAACTACTCAGGGGAGACAGGACCTTTGCACCTTCCAGAAAACGAGCGAAGCTGATAACCTATCCCCGGGGCTCACCTCTGACTCCTCACTTAGCAGATAGCTCGGTCTCGTTTACCACTTGCAAGCACGAAAGAGTTAAGACGAGCCTGGCACCAAGTTTGCGGCGAGCTGAGCTCACAGCCTGCCTCTCGCCGGAGCTTTATTCATCGCCTAACGCTGCTGAGGGACGGACCGCTGCTGCCGTCCAAGCAGTGAAGCTGCTGGAGAGAAGGCTCGCTGTCCCTTCTTCTCCACTCCCTGCTCTGAAAGGTAACTATGCTTTATTCCCTTCTCTCCCTACGCACTACCACAGCTGAGACACTCTCACAGCCTCCACTTCAGCATGAGAACAACAAATGCTGCCCACCACTGAAAGAAGAAATACCACTCTACCCCCCCTCCCCCCCCCCCCACTTTCCCTCAGATCCTCCCTGGCAAAAAATGCAAGCCGTGGATGGAACTGGTACTTTCGATGTTTTGTTTGCATTTCTTCAGTGCTGATATTTTTCTGTAAAGGTGACCTAGGCAGGATGCACCTGAGTGTTCAAACCCAAACTGTTCTGTACTTGCCAGCCAGTTCAGTTCTCTTCAAATTAAGGGAAAGGGGAAGCTACACAAGCTATTGTTCTGTTTTGTCCCACTCTGTTTGTAAGAGTGGAAAAGCAAAAGAGAACTCCAAGAGGTTGCCTGCATTTTCAGAGGAGCAGTGCTGGCAAGGGGCACTCACACCCAGTGAGGGAGGGGAAGGAACAGAGTGGGCAGGACAGGACATTTACTGCACTGCAGGATCAATTTGTACTGTCTGTCTGCATGGTTTTGGGGGAAATCTTTCTTTCTCTCTGCTCCCCTGTGACCTACAAGGGGGCTGAGCACAGCCATGCAGGCTTCATAAAAACTCCACGAACCTGTAGCTACCCACACCCTGCTGGCTGCAGTGAGGGGCTGGTAATGTCAGCACCCATTCAGTTTTGGCTGACCAAATTCCTGTCTCAGTGACACACTCTGAGGAGAAACCTTTCTGTTCTTGTGCATGAGGCTCCTGCTTTCATTGCCGATTTTTATTGAATGAAATGTGTTGTGTTTGGGGTTTTTTAATCCCTAATTAAAAATAACCACAAACTGATTAAAAAAAAAAAAAAGGTGTCTGCTTGGAATCAATCTGTACCCCCTGAGCAGCAGTGATCACTCATGGAGCCTGGCCCCTCTCAGAACTGGAGTACTGTCCAGCCAGAGAATGATTAGATTTTGATGAGCAACTGAAATCATGGGGAACGTGAGATTTTGCCTCCCATAACCTGAGTCCTACAGTTAGAGTGCTGACCTGCTTCAGACACAGTTTTTCAGAATTACTGTGTACCCCTTATTTTTACTTCACTTTGGTCCCTACAGTCTTCAAGCCTCTATTCCTTAAAAGGGCTTGTGCAAAACAAAATCTACTGATATCCAGAGAAATGTGCCAGTGGGATAAGGTTGAAAAGCAAAAATCTTCGGGGTCGTCTGGAGCTACTGAATTATTTCTGGTTCATTTCTGGCAAAGATGTAGTTAATTTTACAGTTTTCAACAGTCTGAATAGTTGATTGCTCCTGGACAAATCTATAGTTGTGATTAAAAAAAACCAAACATTGCTAATACTTCTGTCAGCACAAAACCTGCTGCCAGAATAACCTCCAGAGGGGCTGGGTCAGCTCCTGGAAAAATCCTAAGCAGCCTTTTCCTACTGAGCAATTTGGCCTAGCTTATTACTAAGGAGGATCTGGTCCAATATTCCCTACACTGGATCACTGTTATCCCAAATGCTTTGGAACTGAAGAAGGTCCTGTGGGAGTTGGAAGTTAAAGTGCAGACAAGCCCCTGTGCCCCTTCTCCAACAACTCAGCTCATCAGATGTTTCCCCAGCACATGAACCAAAGCTGGTCTGTCTTGCTTGTAAAAAGAGCCTGCATATCAGCTCCTTGATGACTCCAGATTCCAACCACCTCTCTCTGAAGAACAGCAAGGTGTTGCTGCCATTGGTGCACAGGGAGAACATAACCAAACACTGTCAATAAATCAGCTGTATTTTACCTATAAAAGGCCCAGGAAAGTCAAAATGTTTTGCAGTATGTCTTCAAGGCAAAAATTGCAATGTCAGAACGTTCATAATTTTGGTCTAATGTTTGATTTTAATCTGACTAGCATAGTATAATACCATGTTAATATTACTCTACTTCCATCTCATGTAGGTGTATAGGTGGGAACATTTTAAATTACTGCATCAGTTTGTTTCAGTGCCATCATTTTTGTTTCAGCTAAACCCAAGATTCTTATCTTATCAGAGCAGAACATGATGCTTTTGGATGCACCATTTACAGTGAAATTTCAGCGTTTGTATTTTCTGTTTCCAGACATAAGAACTGAAATTGCTAAAAAGTTCAGATTCCTCCCATATCTATAAGTTGTGCTGCCAAGAGGGGAGTGAAGTGTCATATCCTGCAGCAGTGTTGCTGCAGGGGGATAGATGGGGCTCTGGATACCTGGCCCCAGAAAAAAAGGCTCCTGATAAACAATAAATGAAACACGTGGTGAAAAACACTGATTGGATTCATATCTTCCCTTCCTCTGTGACATCTAATTCCACAGACTGTGGGGCCTTCTCTTACCCATAAGTAATGTGAGTGTTACCAGAGGAGACCTTAACAATTAGATTGGCGTGGTCTTGTTCTAGAGTTAAATACCCAGTGCTTCTCCTAATTTCAGTGTCTCACAGGAGCATGATAAGGGGTCTCTTATCTATTTGTTCTAAAGATACCACATATAGGCTAAGCTATTTTGGTACCTGGCTTCATTTTTCTCTCTCTTTCTCTCTCATTTTTTTTTCATTTTAGGAAGATGACTTTTTGACTGTTTGTAATGAGGAACTCAAAACTGCATCTTCTTTAAGCAAGGATCATTAGCCTTGGATTAGGAGAGAAGGCATCCCTCAGCAAACTGGCAAAGCAGAAAACAACCCTCCCCAGCTCATACAAGGCTAAACCACCTGCTGTGGGAGAAGGTGGCAGAAAGCTCATCGTGCAATTTGTTTGGGAAACACTACCAAAGCTGTGCAAACCTTTGCAGCTCAGCTGGAGAGAAGGACCAAAGCTTTTTGCCTACCAAAGCAGCTGACCCACCAAAAAGAAGGACCAAAGTCCTGCCCTGTGCAGTGTGAACCAGCAGCCCTGACGCCAAGAGGACACAGCACCTCTTGCTGAAGCCATCGTGACATCTGCCCTAAGTTGCCTCTCCCGACATCCTCTGTGAGGCTGGTGAGGGAAGACAGGAAAGCCAAGGCATGTAGGGAAAATGGACCAAAGCTGACCAACCCCCAGGCCCCAGAGAGCAATGACTGAGGCCTATTTCAAATTCCGTGCAAACCTGACCGGCCGTGCCCACCTCCCAACTGTGGCTACCCACATAGACACGACGGCAGAGAAATATTCCGGCCTCTACGTGTACGTGGCACTGTTCCTGACACTTCTGGCTGTGCTCCTGATCCTGCTTTGCTCCATGCTCTTGCGCCTGAAGCACGTTGTGTCCCCGCTCACCACATCTCCGGAGGGCACCGAGAACACCCAGCCGTTCACAGATGTGGAAATGCACAGCAGGATTCCGACCGCTTAGGGAGAGACCTCAAAGCAAGCAGGGTCTGCGGTTTGTGAAATGTCTTTTGGTCAGCAAAATGTGGTGGAAAGAACGTGTGGCTGCCTGTTGAGCCCCACAGCTTCTTGCACAACCCCTCACTAGCAGCACAGAGCATCTGGGAGGCGTCATGAAGCTCTGACTGGCCGGCTGGCAACACTATAGCTGAATTGTGTGCAACACCCTCAGTAAAATTTACATTACAGAAACCTGTTGCTGTCAGGAAAGACTCATATCCCTCTGAAAACCTTGCAGAAATCATGAAGACCACAATAATAACAGCCAAAAACCCAGAGAGACATAGAGCAGAATGTGTCCTGGAGCCTGTATTTGCTGACATCTCTCTCTGCCCTTAAAACCTCTAGCTCGTGACAGGAGTTGAATCAACAAAGTTGAGTGGTGTAAGTGGGAAGAGCCCACAGGGCACACAGAGAAATTATCAGTGGCTTGAATATTCTCAGGCATTTCTCCCATTCAAGAGGGAAAAACTTAAATTGCTTTTTTTTCCCACTGGAACGGCAATTACACAGTGGAGTTTTGGAACTATACAAATGTTTCATCACCTGCTGGAACTACTGTTTTTTGACACTAAAACCTGTACAGTGTATAGTTGCATGCTATAGATATCACAGAGAGACAGAGCTTTCAAAGAGGAAAGAAAATAAAGCCAAAATTTAAGCAAGGTTTAAAGTAAAAATAAAGCATCAGCAGGACATGAGCAGCAGGAGAGAAAAAATGTTTAGACACTCTACCTCTTCCTTTGTTCTTCATCACATTAACTAAGCAGAATAGAAACATGTTTATGCATCACTCAGTAATTAAAATGCAATGTAATGTTTTGGAGTCAAATGGACATCACTCTCCTAACAGACTCAAGTTCATAATAACATGTTGTTTCAGATCCACATTGGGTTTTCTTCCTCAAAAGACAGACCAGTTCTTCCAAAGCTCCTTCATTTGTTTTCCTCCAAATATGAGGAGGAAATGCCAGGGCCTGGCACTGCAATAATGAATAATGAGAACAACGCTGGACATGGACTAAGAGATGCAGATGGAAAGTAAACTCACTGAGCACTAAAAAATATGATTGGATTCAAATATCCTGGTGGAAAGAAATGTTTACTTAAATTTATGAAACAACAATCTGACCCAGTCTTCTTCCCTATGAATGATGTAGAGAGATAGGCTTGGCTTCTGCATGTGGGAAAGATGGAATCAGATATGGGGTATTTGATGGTATATGGGATATCCCAGTGGTCCTGGGAGCACCACTTCTTCTTACAGGAAAAACTTGAGTGAAATTGTTTCAGCTGCATCTCTAAAGGGCAGAAATTTTACACACCTTATCCTCTTTATTCTCATTCTAGTTTAGCAATAAAATGCCCTGGATGCTTTCCACATGTATGTGCACTTATTTGCTAATTCTTCTCTCTCCAAGGGCCTGGAAAGTGTAAACACCTGACACAAAACCAGTGTAAAACTGAGGAAGACACTGACTGTCAGTACTGCACAAGAGCCAAAATTGTTTGTGATGATCTGGATATCAATCCAACGAAGACAGATGGATACTGAGTTAGTCAGTGACATTTAAATTTAACAAAAATCTATGCAGATCAAGTTGGCTTGGTGTGTGTCATCACAAGGCAGCTTAGCCCATGCTCAACATCTGACTTGCCTTCTAAAACTTTTCCGTTTTCTTGACATGCCACTCAGAAAGCTACAACTCACCTAGACCATAAATGTTCTAATATACCAAATCAGCAGCACAACTATCTGTAGAACAGCTTTGTATCCAAGAGACTGCAGAACAGACAGCTTTTATTGGCATAAAATGTCAGTCCTACTAATGGAAAATGAAAGTATCAGAATCTGGGCTGGAACCCAAATTCTGATTGCTCTGATCTCAGCCAAAATGCCCCCCAAGGTAGGGGTCAAGACTGAGCTTCTGTCCTTCACACTAAAGAATGTTAATTCAGAAGAGTCTCACATTTTAAAACTTGTTCAGTAAATACATTGTAAATAAATGAGCAATCACTTTCTAGATCATTACATTATATCAGATATCATCTTGGGACAGACTGTGTATTGCTATATAATATTGTAATGGAAGGTACCAGATCTTCTAATTAAAAAATGACAAGTTTCCCTTTCTATAGCTTAATTTCACACAAAGCATCTGTCCCACTTGACACTCCTACAGACCAAATGGCACTTAGAGTGCCAGTAAACTTCAAAACCTTTCCCACTGAGAAACAGAAAAATGCCTTTTCCCCCTTTCATTCTCATTTATTTTCATATCCTCACAGGGCTGCAGAATACAACATAATTTTGCAAACAACATATGACTCGGCAGAGGATCAAACTTGAGCTTCCCAAAGGACCTTGTTTGATATTACTTGAAAAAGAGATAAAAAATGTTTGAAACCCCGAAATTATGTGAAGACACACATCCATTTAACTGTCAGCAACAGCCAAACCAAATGCAAGAGCCAACGCTGCACTGCCAGCCAAAGGCTGCTCCTTTCATTTCCCTTTGCATATTACTGTGTCAACCACTCACAAAAGAACACGGGAAACGGATAGCAAAGAATTATCTAAATAAAATCTTTACGTGCAATTTAAAGGTAGAATAAGGAGGAACAAACCAGCTTTTTCTGGACTGTCAGTACATGGTTTGACTTCAGTGTTACTGAGGCAGGAAAACCTGGTAATTGCAAGGTTTTGTCTCTTTAACAGACATTTTGTCTTTCTGGGTGTATAAATTGTGAATTGTTTCCTTCAAGGAAAGACAAACATGACAAACAAACCTCTCCACGGCCAGGAAGCCGTGAGAGCTGCCACCTCTCAGGTGATTAGATCCAGCTATACCAGGTTTTCACTTCCCAAGGTATCACCTTTCCACAGTAATCATTTTGTTTTGGTTTGGTTTTTTTTAGTAGACTCATCTGCAAATAAACACAGTTTTCCTCTAGGGAAGGCTGTTTATTCTTTCTTGTGAGTGAGTCTGAGAGATCTTTCATTCAGTCTTATAAAGCATGAAAGTCTGTGTCATTCCATTGAACGAAAATTAGAGGTTTGAACTCTGTATCACCAGGAATTTACACAAACTACCTCACATTCCTTCTTTGTCTCCCAGAGTAGTCCTTCCTATTTTTCTGGGATTTTGTTTTGTTTCTATTTTTTCCAACAGCTAATTACAATCACAGAACAGAAGTACCAGCCCCCAGGTACACATCTCACTGAGTGCAAGCAACATGTGGCCTGATTTTGTGGAAAATAAAATATTTAAATGGGTTTATTGTATAAAAAAATAATTCATGAGGATAGGGGTTATTAAGAATTAACCAAACACGTGTAATTAGATTTTATTTTAGATTAAAAATACCAGTCTCACAATTTTTTGCTATGTATGCTATTTTGTTATTTGCTATTTTTGCTGATTTCAAAAATACGGGATGTTCACAATTAAGGCAAGTCATATCAACCACAAATGTGCTTTTATTGAGGAACAAAACAGTACTCTGTGTATAGGCAACTCCTCTAGCTAATTAGCACCTTGGGGGAGGTGGTTCATAAACAGAAAACAGTAAGGGACCAATATATCCCAGCAGTACCTTGTGTAATACCAGTCTCAGAACCAATGAAGGTTTTACCTGAATCCTCACCAAGTCACTGCCTCACAAAATAAAAAATAAACCAAAGGTCTTGCCTGTGATGACAGAAATCTAAGGCCCTGGGGGGACATGGGACACAATGTCTTCTGCTTCAGAAGACATTTCCTTTTGATCTTAGACATGAATCATTTCTTCAGTATCAAAGCTCATTACAATTGGAAATTGTAATTTCCTTAAAAGATGCACATCGAGAAGAATAACTGAAACATAAATCCCATCTTGGTGCTTGTAAAAATGCACGCAAGGCACCTCAGGATTTGAGGACACCAGCACAAGCTTCCTTCAGAGGACAAAGCTCAACTGATGTCAGCAGGGCTGGTTTGCCTGGAAGAAAATGAATTTTGAAGCGATTTGCTTGTCAGAGGGATTATGCAGGAACGTGAGATGGCAGGGTATTCCACAGTGGATTGCTGTGAAGATGTTTTCTGATGGCTAGCAGGCAGAATCGTGGAGTGCATTTTCCACAGACAGCAAGCAGTAGTGCCAGGCTGTCACGGGCAGAGGCTCTGAGGGGACCAAGTGCCAGGAGACATCACCATATTGAGCCTTCACAGCCAGGATAACACTCTTTGAGACAGACCTCGGATTGCCTCCTACATCTGCATATGGCCTGGTTTGCACAACTCCAAATATTTCCTTTACGATCTCCCAGAAATCCCAAACACTCCTGGAAACTACCAGCTTTAAGAAATTTTGGTATGAAGCCCATTTTCTGATTTGTTTATGCATTTTACCCTTGACAAAGCCAGCAGAGGCATCAAGCATCAGCAAGGAGCCAGCCCAAGGGCTGGTACAAATCAGCAGAGTCACAGTCCCTGTAACAAGGATTGAAGCAGTGCAGATTCTGTATCCCACTGCAGGGGTGACCTCCTGCTCCACAGGCAGGGCAAAGACCAGCAACACTCTATTTTCATAAATAAGTCCACTCTGAGCTTCTGGAAGCCAGGTCTCAAAGAATCATTACCTTATTTAAACACAGAGCAAAACAGGAGTAACAAACAGATACATAGTTATAGAAATATAACAAATATTATTTATGTGTTTGTCTTCGGGGCCTTAAGATTCAGTGAGTCATCTTCTCTGTTTCCTCTTCAGAACCATAAGGCCTTAAAAGTCATGATTACATCATTCCAGAACCATTTCAAAGATACTTACATTTCCCTGATGAACGCTCCTCTGTTCTTTACCCAGATCAAGCATCTCTGAATCCCAGTAACATGAAGGAATAATTCCCCAAAATATCCTCCATCTGATTTCCCCAGTTTCCTACAGTAACAGAAATATCAACCCTCATAGGTGCTGCACTGCACCTAAAGGAGAGAGAAAAAGGAAGCCAACATTCTTTTCAGTTCAAATTTATATAAGGCCAATCAGAAAGTAAGACTAACTTACTTCACTTTGCACATTCATCAACATATTACAAGTACCCAAGTACAATGTAACTCTAGTGTTGAGAAATCTAGTTGCTCTCTCTGTGCCTCATGTCATCCTCTGCACCACTGTATCACAAGCCAAATGGAGAACCAATCTGCGCACAAAATATAAGGGATACAACGGAAAGACAGTAACTAGCCAGTCATTGGCTTTTTTTTTTCCTTCCAAGAAAATCAGGCTTTGTAGGCTTACAGATCTACCTGTCTTCCTGTTGGTATATATTTATAAGATTAATTTTTTTATATGCTGTCTGCAGCATTTCAGTGGTGCCAGAGTTTTATTGTGACCGTTGTGAGTTAGTCTTTAAAACTTCAAGAGCAAACTGCAGGCAGCATGTAGTTTTCAGAAACCAAGATGTGAACCGCTCAGTTTATTTTCACCCATCTTCTTACTCCTTAATAATGTAATTACAGAGCTTTCAGGGCAAGCTGTGGCGAGCTGAGCTGAATATAAAGCAACAGTGCTCAAAACGGAGCCATCCAGAAACATTTCAAACAATGGCTTGCACTCAAGCCACCTTCACTTTCTTGCCCAGAGGTTGCCACAGGAAGAAAATGTCAGAATAGAAATGATGTCATACAAAGCAGGGATGGGAGAAAGCTCTCACAGGAACATATCTGCCCTTTCAGCCCTTTCCCAGCCTCTCCCCAGGGCCCTGGACTAATGATCTCAGATTGAGCCCGTATTTCTGGAATGTCCCTGATAATATCCCACACGCACAGCTTGGGGAGAAACAATGATCTCTATCTGCCTTAAAACTGTACGGGATCAGCTCCAAGTACCTCATCCTGAGAATGGTCTGTAATTCTCATGGACCAGAGCATAAACACTCGTGGGCAAAATTCTTATTCCCTACACAACTTCTTAATTAAAACAGCAGGTATTAGCTTGAAATTGAGCCCTATAATGAGTAGTTTTCCCTTTTCTCTTTAGCTTAAATTCACCCCAACAAGCCTAATGTGCAAGTGGAACGTATCCTGCAGTGAAAACTCCAAGTCAGTGCAGTGTTACTTGTGAATATTTTTAATTCTAGCCCATACAGAGCATGATGCTGGGAGTGCATGCTGCAGAGGACACTGACCTTCAGTGACACGTGGAAAAAAACCTAACCAAACCCATAACATTTATTTATTCTGCCCTTAAGTTTTCTCACAAAGATTTACACATGTGCTGAACCTCACCTCTAATATTCACCTGAATAATTGAGCACCTTCCTTTCATCCCTTTCTCTGGTGCAGTCAGACTGTGCCCTATCGGTGAGGTCTTTGCCTTGGCTTGTGTTGTGCATCTTCTTAGCACGCTCATGACCTCAATTTCATCCAGGGAATAGATTTAGATGTCTAACTTTCTTTTCTTTTTGTAGTATTGTTTGAAATTATTTAACTTCCCCAAAATTTTAATTAACGGTAGCAGTTAAATTAGATCCTTTTTACTGACAGACTCTTGTCAATTTGATCTTTAAATCACTGAAGTGTTGAGCTTCCCTGGACCAGCTCTGATAAGCTTCAATAAACAAAACTTGAGAAAGCTGAGGACTGAACATCTGGGATCTTAAATTTATGGTCCTTCAAAGACACGCTGGAGTAACCAGAAGAATGGCAAGAGGATCAAATAACATGGACCAAATTACCCGACAAAGTACTAATTAAATGAAGACAACTGCGCAACTTAGAACCACCGAAAGTGAATTTGTTTGCGAAAATGTATAAATACATGACCACAATGAAGCAATGCCTGGATCATTACACACATAGGCATTATCCCCGGTCAGCCTGTACAGGGAAGGTGGCTGCGGCCCTGCCCCGGGAACGGCAGCTCTGAACACCCCCAGCCCGGCTGTCCATCAGCGACCTGCGCCCGGCACCGCGGGGGCAGATCCCGCAGCCCCACGGCGTCCTCCTGCTCTGCCCGGCCCGGGCGGCGGGGGCGGGACGAGGAGAAAGGAGGACGGCCGGTGAGGAGAAGCGGCGGTGAGAGGGCGGATCAGCCGGCCCGGCTCCCTCAGCGCGGCCGCCATTTCGGGCAGCGCCCAGCGGAGCGCCCTCTTCCGGCGCCTCGCCCCGCCCGGAGCCGCCGGCCATGAAGTCCGTGTTCGTCACCGTGGGCACCACCAGCTTCGACGAGCTGATCGCCGCCGCCCGCTCCCCGCCGGCGCTGCAGGTGAGGCGGCGGAGAAGGGCGGCTCCGCGCCCCGCCACCCCCGCCTGCGCCCTGGGACCTGCCCCCCTCCGGCCCTGTCCCCCCGCGGGGGGTGCGGGGGGGTATGGGGGGGGCGGGAGGCGTTCAGGGGGTGGTCGCGAGGTGGGCACACCCCCTCCATCCAACCGGGTTATCCCGCCCCTCATCTGTCCCCGCTATCCCTCCCTGTCATCCCGCGCCGTCCTCCCCTCCCCCCCTCCCCTCCCCCGCTCATCCGTCCCCTCCTCCCTTCTTTTCCCGTCATCTCCCTCTCCCGTCCCCTCCTCGCTCCCGCTCCCCAGGCGCTGCAGAGCCGCGGGTACCGGCGGGTCGTGCTGCAGGTGGGTCGCGGGGCGCTGCAGCCGCCGCTGCCCGGCAGCAGCGCGGCCCTGGAGGTGGAAGCGTTCCGCTTCAAGGACTCGCTGGCAGAGGACCTGCGGAGCGCCGACCTGGTCATCAGCCACGCAGGTACAGCCCCCTCGGCTTGCCGGGCCCGTGCTCCTGGATCAGGAGTGGGGGGGGTCCCTGGGATGAAGTCTGTGACTCCCCAGCTCGGGGGTGGGCTGACGGTGAATGCTGAGGTCCGCAGTTAGAGGTGGGTGGTTAAATACCCACCTCCAAGAATCTCCCCTGATTCAGGAGCACAAGTAGGATATTTCATCTCTCACCATGTTTTCTGTTTCTCTTGCAGGTGCAGGTAGCTGTCTGGAGACTCTAGAAAAAGGAAAACCACTAATAGTAGTAATAAACGACAAGCTGATGAACAACCATCAGCTTGAACTGGCCAAACAGCTCCAAAAAGACGGGTATGCCCTCTGCTGTAACTGCAGGTATGCAGCTGCTGTGGCTGTCCTGGCTGGGCAAGTGCTCAGCACATTGGCTGTGTTACTGCAGAACTGAGAACGTACCGAAGAAATGTACATCCTTCCTTGTAACCTCCATTTGTTTGTACATTAGATTTTCCAGAGTGGACAGATTAACATTAGGTGCTGATTTGCCAGACTTACCAAGCCTTGCACTTTCCTTGTAAAGGGCGGGAACTGAAGTTGACTTTATAGCTGCACTAACATAATAAGATTAGAAACATCTGGAGTCTTTAGAACAAAACGTAAGAATGGCTTTACTGATAAAGATCAGGAGTCTACACAGCTCAGTCTCCTGTTGTCAGTGGCCATACAGGGAAGCCCAGCCAAAAGCAGAAACAGGGCAAGAACATGTGGTTGTATTACTTTCTTTCTAATGCTCTTATGTACTTTGTTTCGGGGGATTCCTAAGTCAGGTGCTGTCTGGTTAGTACCTTCAATACCTCTGGTTTTCAGTTACTAATTCAGGCTGCCCTTTTAGCCAAACTTTCTGAATCCAATATATTCTCTGACAAGGAGTGTCACAGATCTACTGCCTGTCATTTCAGGGGAAAGAAATAAAACTACCAAACAAAAAAACACACACCAAAAAAAAGTAAAAAAATCCCAAAACAAACCAGAAAAAAAAAATTCCCCCCCCCAAAAAAAACAGACCAGCTCCTTTTGATAGTTTGTATTCATCCTGACTCCTGTTCCATTTCCTGTCCTGTTTGAACTGTATCTACTGTTTTCTCTTATGATAGACTGCACTCTAAAAATAACAGATGACCTCTAAATTGAAGGCAGAGGAAATACAACTCCCAAATTTTAGTCTTGTCCTCCTCATTTGCCCTGCAAATAGGATTTCGTATGTTTCAGAAGAGCTTTCTTAACGCACCAGGTGTGGCATTCACTTATGTTGAGCAAGTTTCTTAAAACTTGTTATCTTGGTGCTTCTGCCAGCGATGGAGACAGGGAGGAATTTTTATTTCTTTTCCTTGGGCAGTGCCAGGCATTTGAGCCTTACCTGCAGCTTGGTAACGGCAAGTAACATATTGATGTAGCAGTTCTTTCTGGCGCTGGGATTGGTGGAGAACTCTGCCATGTGTTCAAGTAGGATGAATTTCCTGGTGTGGTTCATGGAGAAGATCCTGGGGTGGTGTTCAGTCTCCCAGCATTGCAGCCACAGGAGCTTAAAAAGTTACAGAGCTGAGGTTGTCTGAGGAAGCTGATTGAAGTATGTTCTCAGCAGTGCTGCCTTAAGAGCCAGTTCTGGTTGGGGCCTGCTGCTCTGTGAGGCCTCTTCTTTTCATGTCCTTATTTTGATTTCCACGCTAAAGGATTATGTACATACAATTAGAAAGAAAATTATGTGTATAATAAAATTCCCTTTGGGATGGATTTCTTTTTTTTTAATTTCTGGGTTTGATCTGTTTTTACAGCACTCTTGTGGAGACACTGCAGTTGATGGACTTGTCAACTTTGAAACCGTTTCCTCCTGGACAGCCAGAAAAGTTTGCTTTGTTCTTGGATAAAGTTGTTGGGTTTCAATAAACAATACAGAAGAATAAAAATGTCAGAAAAAAAACCCTTTTCTCCTCTTGTAGTGAGGTCTTCCATACTTAAGATCCACCAGCTTGGGCAAACCCTCAAAGAAGATGCCTTCTTCATGTGTTTACAGAAACACTGTAAAGAGAACTCAAAAGGGAGAGATTTAAGCCTCAAAAGAGAAAGAGGCATGTGGTGAATCTAGGTGAGAAAAGTCAAGAACTGCAAACTAGCTGCTGAACTGCCCACCAGCTGTTCTGAGTTCTGGTGATTTACTGCTAAAGTAAAACAGGGGAGAGGAAGGGGCTTGGCCATACAATCACCCCATTCACATGGTGTTATCCCAGAGTGACTTAGCTTGGGCTCTGATAAAGCCTAATATTTCCTATTTAGATTAGATATTGGGAAGAAATTCTCCCCTGGGAGGGTGGGGAGGCCCTGGCACAGGTTGCCTAGAGAAGCTGTGGCTGGCCCATCCCTGGAAGTGTTCAAAGACAGGTTGGATGAGGCTTGGAGCAACCTGGGCTAGTGGAAGGTGTCCCTGCCCATGGCAGGGGATGGAATTACATGATTTTTTAAGGTCCTTTCCAACCCCAGCCATTCTATGAGTCTGAGGCTGATTCCAGCTTCCCATTTAAACCACTGAATTGGTCAACTATGTTGATGCTACATTGGTTTGTTTTGGTAAATGTTTTTAAAACCGAAGTGTTTACAAATGCTTATGCAGGCTCTTAGGTTTGTAAAGGTCTGGAATTGTAGTGCTAACGAGCGCTAATTGTCCTTCCTGCAAGTACATTATTTGTTTGGGGTTTTTTGTTGATATTGTTTAAAACAACAAAAAGAAACTGACGTGTAAGTGCAGTTTTTATTAGGAAGTTAAATGTGCAGTAGAGGCATTCTCCTTACCAAGTGGAATGATCAGGCTGTACAGTTGTCATTTTTGCCAGTCTCCGAAAGTTTACCCCATGTACTTTTATTAGATTTCCACGGCCTTAACGATTTTTGTAGAGCTGTTATTTCAAATTTTTCTGCCAGCAACTTGCAGGGGGGATTCTGAATAACCAACCCCCTGTGCCGCTGCTCCCCGCGGTTAGGCCGTCGGGGATGCCGAGCGATGGGGCTCCTGCGGAGGAGGACGAAGCTGCACCCCAACCGCGGGGGCGGGAGAGTGAGATAGCTTTAAATGGCCTGGGCGGGGGCAAGTCCTGCGGGGTCCCCGGCGGCCAGGGCGAGGCTCGGAGCAGCCTCGGGGCCCTCGGCCGGGCGTTCCTCAGGTGGACGCGGCCCTTCATTAAGCGGGCCCCTCATCAGCGGCGGCCGCGCGCGGGAGCACCTCGCGCCGAGCTCGGGTCTGCCTCAGCCGGGAAGATGCAGAAGGGCTGGAAGAAGTACTTCGGGCAGAAGTCCTTCGGCGAGGTGGCCATGGACGAGTACCTGGGCAGCCTGGGACTCTACCGCAAGATGACCGCCAAGGACGCCTCTTGCCTCTTCAGAGCCGTCTCGGAGCAAGTGGGCAGCGGGCCGGGCTCGGCGGGGGCAGCCCGGGCGCCTCAGGCCGAGCGGCCCCGGGGCTGGGTGGGGGTGCTCCTGGAGAGCCCCCGGCTGCCCAGAGAGGGCGGCCGCGGGTGGGGGGTGGATGGATGGATGGATGGATGGGTGAGAAGGTGTGTTGAGGATGGGAGCGGTCAGCCCCCGCGGCACCGGGCGCTTCGAGCTCCCTCAGCCCTCACGTGTCCGTGACCCTCCGCTCTGCCCGTGTCCCGCTTGGCTCTGCCCGTGTCTTTGTCTCGCTGTTGGTCTCTGCGAACTGCGGGTAAAATAAGTCTCGTGTGAAGCATAAAACGAGCTCTGACGTTTTCTCCTTCGTTCCTTTGCGACCTTTTTTTCTTCCAGGTGTTTTCATCTCAAATTCATCACTTGGAAGTTAGGAAAGCCTGTGTCTCCTTTATGAGGGAGCACCAATCCGACTTTGAATCTGTGAGTAACTGCATTAGGCAGCTGTGCAGGTGTAGTTGGGAAGAGCTGTGGGAGGGGGTGTGTGGTTTTGCACTAAACGCACCCACATGAAAATGCTGTGCCTTGCCAGCCTTGACGCATGGTAAGAGAAGAGAAATGGAAGAGTGACTGCTTCCTTACGTTACTTGAGTTGAAATCGCACACCAAATTACTAAAACCCATGTAACGGGGTGAGAGTTATTTATCTATGACCTCTGTGGAGCAGCTATTGCAGAAATGAATAGGTAGGAAATAATGTAGGACTTTATGGTAAGAAACAAATATCAAAAGATGGTGGGAAATTCTAGTGTGTGTCGAATCATTGTGTGAAATGATGGGGTTTTGGGGTGGGTTTTTTGCTTGGTTTTGTCTGTGGCAGTTTGTGTGCGTGCAGCTCTGTCTATGGTGTTGGTGTGGTTTTTTGGGTTTTGCTTGGTTGTTTTTTTTCCCACTAATCATAATGTAAGTGCATAACCTAAGCCAGGAGGGAGATGAGCCACAGAGTATGGGTCCCTGACTTGTGCTTCTAATTTCTTTTAGAATCTCTTGGTGTTTCCACATTGGTACCCCAAATCATTCCTATGATTTAAGGCAGGGAAGAGCTAAAATCCTACTCCTGGTTAGGCCAGAGCCCTTCAGATCTCAAAACTGATGGGAATTGGCACACCAGTCCTAAATTTGGTGTTTATGTCCCCAGCCCCTGTCCTGCCCCCCTTCCATACAACAGCTAGTAACTGATACGTAGCGTTTAGGTTTAACTTTGCTTTTCAACTGCCTCCGTTTTTATATTTGTTTTCTTCTTTGTTGAAAGAACGTGGAAGGCTCCTTTGAGAAATACCTAGAACGACTAAGAGATCCAAAGGTAAGAACTGATCTAATACTTGTCAAGAGACTAAACTTTGCGCAGACAGGAAGATAATTAGCTGACAGTTTAAAATGTGGGTATTTGAGTTTGTGGGTTTTTTTGATGGACCCCCAATGGGTCTCATTTGCATAAGTAATACTAAGGATTTGTACTAAACAACCATTAATAAACCGTTTGTACAGAACTGTTTTTAGTGGGGAATTTGTATGGGTGTAAAGAAGCAATCTGTAGGCTGGACAATAAAAGCTTACTCAAAACTGCAATTCTTCTCAAAGCAAACACGTGGAGTATACTTCACATTAAATGTTTTTCAGGGTTTGCAATCCCCTGCTTCTTCCTTTACCCCCAGGTTCAAATACTCGAGTTCAAAGTTTTATTTCTTTAGTCTTTAACCAGAAAGCTTGGTCAATGCAGCAGTCTGAAAAAAAATGTGGTTTTGATTTCAAAACAAATCTGTCTCGAGTGATGTGTTTAAGAGTTGATGCCAGAACTGTTCCATTTTACTCACTGGGGTAATTGTGGCTGTCCCATCTTGCAGACCCCTTTCAGCACACCACACTCTCCCCCAAATCCTAATAGCTCAACCTGAACTCAACAAACTGAAGAGTCTGGATAGGGGTTTTAATACTACAGAGAGCTGGAATAGACTTGCTGATGTTGAAGATGCCTCTGCTATTTTATGTAATCTTATAATCTTGCATAGGAAAGTGCTGGCCAGCTGGAAATAAGTGCTTTATCAATGATGTACAAGTAAGTATGAGTTTCTTACCTCTTCTTGTTTTGGACTTGATGGTGTGGGGGCTCTGGCTCCAGAGCCTTCTCATTGTCACTGAGATGTGGATGTGTGACACAGGATGAGAAATGCTTCCCTAAGGGTTACTTAACCAACATGTAAATGGTGCCATCATAGCCCCTGTGGGTTAAGGGGAGGGTCACTTGGCAGTGATGCTCGTTTGCTGTCTTTTTGCTGATGTTAATTAAACTCCCTACTGGCTGAAGGATGGAAGATGGGGAAAAACAAGGAGCTGTCTCTAGTGGAAACACTGTGCTACTTAAAAGCATGACTAAACCTCATGTAAGTCTTCTTGAAAGCATCAGTAGTGAGGAGTGCTTGCCCTACCTGGTGCATAAACGCTGATACTTAAGTCAGAGGTAAATTAAAACCTGCACAGGTGCTGCTGGCTTGCTAAAGGTGCTGCTGGCTTGAAACAAACATCTGGCTCTCCAGCCGTAGAAATAAGAAGCCTCCCTTTTCAGGCTTGTTGTACCTCAGTACCAGAGGAACAAACTGAAGTTGGCACGAGTTATTAGTTCTCTGTACTGGAGTTCTAGTCCTTTTGCAGGGGGACTAATTACCTTAGTGATTGTCTCATAAATTGTAAATTCTAAAAAAAAAAAAAGTTGCCTCAATGGCTGAGCACCCTTCTGCAAGTGCAGAACTCCTTGATTTTATCTGTGAGTAAATGGCATGGGCTTTCACACATAATTTCCTTTTTCCTCTCAAGATGGGTGGTGTTTGCTCATCTGGCCATTGCTTTATGGTAGCATTCACTTCTCAGGAAAAGTACTTCACAGGATTTTTCTGTAAACCATCTGGATTTTCTAAACAGCTCCCTGCAAACTTTTGCAAAACATGGGTCTACTAAAAGTTTGCTCTTGTAAGTCTTGTTTTAACTCTGCTTTATCTAGGCGAGACTTCATTCTGTATCGCTACCCTGGAAAGCCACCCGCATGTGCTACAGATAATGACTTTGAAGACAAGGTGAGTAGAAGTGAGGGTCAGTTTCCTCCTATTCCTCATTATCTGATTACCTGCAGTCCTGCTTAGTTGGAAAATCTTGCGCTGGCATTGAGCTCTTGAAACTAGTGCCCTTGCATATTTGAACAAAACCCCGGAGTTGAGTTCAGCTCACAGAAAAAGCACAGGATTTGCACAACAGTTAACTCAGTTATAGCAGCTTTGCTCCCTGTCTGAGGGGTGGATTTGTATGCTGTTCCCTGCCATGTGTTTTGTTACTCCCACTTAAAAGTTTGATGTTGACAGGAAGAGGTAATATCACTACTCCAGAATATTCTTTCACGTTTCTGAAATCTTTGTGTAAAAACTCTTCCCGGGGCAAATTTGAGTAACCGGATGGCGTAGGATGAAATGTGTTACAACAAGATACATTTCTCGTATTGGCAAAGAGAAGGTGTTCGTCCCACCCCTAGTGCCGCCTCCTGAAATCAGATGAGGTGTGCAGGTTTTCTTCTTGAGAAGGAGAAGTTAATTGTATTGGATTGATCTGTTAAAGCTGATTTTTATGACATGCAAATTGATGCCAGTTAAGGGTGGGAGCTATTGAAACAGCTTGTCTAAAGCTGAGTTAACTGCTGGGGGCAAAAGGAAGGAACATAAAGGAGAAATACTGTGTATTACCTTCTTTCTGAGCCTCTTGTTTTCTGCAGCCAGGCAGATGTGGCTAGTTCAGGCATGATGCCAGTTAAGCTGCTGTGGTGTGATTTCAGTGTGGGCTATTTTATTTGCCAGAGTGGCCAGTCTGCTCTGAATCTGTGCTGCAGCAGCTGTTTATTTTTGCTGATTAGTATTGCTGACTTTGTTTACACACACTTCTTCCTTTTGCTTTGTAGTTTCCTGTGTAGCTTAATTAAATTCCAAAATGAGCTGAGTTTAAAAATCAAGCAGTATGGTCTAAATGTGTGTTTGTCCTCCAAGGCTTTAGGAGACCAGAGCTCTCATTAAGTGTTGGCAGCTGCCTGTCATTAGACTGTACATACAGGCAGCAGCTCCTTCTGGTGTTGCTCGTCCTGGCCGTGAGAGGAGAGCTTGTGTTGGCAGCGCTCACAGAATGAAGAGCCCTGGCATCCCAGTCCTGCTGGATTTGTGGGAAGCATCCTTGCTGGCAGTGTGCTGGTGTAGCTGCCTGACAGCTTCTGCTGGTTGCAGTTGGCTGTGGCTGTGTGCCACGGTGGGGTTTGGTGGCACACATTTAGGTGGTGTGCCAGGGGATCTGCTGCAGAAATCTGCATGCATCCCTTCAAAAAGCAGCATGATAGTGTTGATTAAAAGTAAGGCTTTGAGGGCTAGAGAAATAAATGCTCTCCTTGCCCCTCGCACGGAGGAGGATGAAGTGTGCCTTTGACACTTGGACAGTGTGTCTCAGGGGTACTGCATTAAATGGCTTGTATTTATTTCACCTCTTGAGCAATTGGTGATCTTGGAAGTAAGGTGGAAACAAACTCATATTTCATGTTTAATACAGCAGGATGTACAAATTGGTGTTATTTGTATGGTAGACAAACCTATTTAGAGACTTTACCTGGGATTCAGTTTTAAGCTGATTCTACAGCTTTTTCATGTTTATATTGAGAATATTTATTGTTTTCTTGGTGAGTTGGTGTCAACTCTAGAATGAAAGAATAATGTGGTCTGGAACTAGGAAATCAGGAGAACATAATTCTAGCCTTAAAGCTTTTTGTTTGTTTGTTTGTTCTTTCTTTCCCAGATTTTACTGTGTTGTTCCGGCAATGGCCATTATGACTCTGTGTATTCAAAACAATTTCAGGAAAATGCTGCTGTTTGCCAGGGTAAACTTGAAATCATTTTTCTGTGAAAGAGAATGACATGTTTTCATGTGTTTATAGGCAGGGTTTGCTTCAGCTTCCAGGGGTGGGGAGGAGAGAGGTGGAAGCTCACTTATTGTATGTTAATGTAACATACACTCATTTTTCTGTCTGTTAAGTGGGGTATTGGACCAAATGACTTCCAGAGGTCCCTTCTTCCCACCTGAATTACTTTATGATCCTCTTCTTAATTAAATTTAATGTAACTAGTGCTTTGAACAATAGATATATCTGAAGATTTGCTTATCTTGAAAATTGCAGCAGTTCTTATGAATCTCATATTATCGAGCTTTTTGTTGATCAGCTCTATTATATGAGATCCTGTACAAAGATGTGTTTGGTATGGATGAGGAAGAATTAAGGTCTGCAGTTGAGGTGTTTCGAAGTGGATCCAAGAAGAACAGAAACAGTGGTCGTGTGGGAAGTGAGGATGCAAACTTCGGTTGTCTCCATGAAAAAGTATCCAGAAATCCATCAGAAAAGAGGTAGTATTTTGGGAAGGGGATCTGGTAAAAGGGAAGCAAAAAAAACTTCAAACTCTTGCAGAGGACAACTTTTCCAAATTTCTTTGAATTTTTATGGGCTATTAACCCTTTTCTTGCTGTGTCATGACACAAACACACACCTCAAGTATGTCATGGCAGAGTATATCATGTGCTTTCCTTCCTGTGGGAAGTGTCACAGGATGGAATATTTTCTGCTGCAGGCTATGTTATAGCTGTCTGTTAATCTGTAAAGTGATAGCTTAGTTGTAAGGAAAATTGTTCCTTATTTCATCAAAGCTTTTTTGTTAATTTTTTTTTTAGTGAGACACTTATTACTCTTCTAAGCCTCTACAGCTGTTAAAGGCTTGAGAGCTGCCTCTGGCCAATACAGAATGCTTGCAGATGACATTGGTTTGAGACCTAGAACAGAGTCTTGTCTTGTACTTGACAGTGCAAGAATTCAGTCACTCAGTGGGATCACCTTCAGTCCTTTCCTGACACAAGCAGTACCCTCATTAGGAGTGGGTGTTGGAACAAGTAAAGGTTTTGCTCTTAAAACCTGGAAAAGGATTATGCTGTGCTGCATTACACACTGCTAGTGTTTAAGGCAAAATCTACCGCTGGATGGCACCATGGTGCTTTTTCAGGTTGTATGAGCAGTTGGTTGATTTTTGAGCCTGCCTAGAAATCATGTGTTGTATCTTTTGTAATCTTATTTTCAATTACTTAGGATGGACGACTGGGAAGGCAATGATACTGACAGTCCAGAGGAAGCCAAGTTCAAACAAGGCATTGAAGAAGAAAAGGTTTGTCAGAGAAGAAATCCTTACAGTTTGTTTTTGGTTTTTTCTTCTCTGTTGTATGTTGTTACCCTTGTTAGGGCCAAACTCTCTTTTGACTTACTTTCAAAAATCCATTTTTAGAGTGTGGTTTATTTTTCCATCTACTTGTCTTTTGGTTTTGTCCTTGAGTTTCTATTAAATTGGTTAAGCCTTTTTCCTTTCTGAAATTCTCCAGTTCTTCCCTAGCTAATTTTCATTTCCACTGAAAGATGGAGCTTAGCAGATGTTTCCTTGCCTGTTGTTTGTTTTTCCCCAGAAATGGTTTAAATTGGTTCACTTTTCTCTGGACCATAGTATAAATCAGGACGCATTTAGAAACTCTACAAAAACCTGCTTTCAGATCTAATAACTGAAATTCCCACCAATTTCTGAAGTCGTGGCTTGGTTGGTCTGGTTAGCTTCTTTTGATTCTTTTTGAGTAAAAAACATGCCAAATGTTACTCTTGAGCCTGTTTCTACTTTCCCAAATCCATTTGCTCAGCACCTGAATACGTAGATGTGTTTTCATATTCTTGAGTTTTAGTTTTTAGGGAGATACAGTGGAAGTGAAAATTTCAACAAGCAGCATCTGTGCACTTTAAAATGATCCCCAGATGCTGACAGGTTAGAAGCTGTGCTGAACACACGAAATGCACTTGTTCATATTGTGTTTCAACTCTGTTTTAGCCTTCAGAAAATCCTCCAAAGATGCCTGTTCCTTATAAAGTGCTAAAGGCACTGGACTCTTCCATCTATCGAAATGTGGAGTTTGATGTTTGGCTGGACAGCAGAAAAGGTATCTTTGAAAAGGGGAAAGCCAAAAAAGCTCTTCCTGTACTAGGCTTAGTGTTAAGAATCTGAGTCCTGTGTCACCTTTTTGTTCACAACTGAAATGGGAAGGATATGGATGAACCCAGCAGATAGTTGTAGGTAGGACGTGTTCTTGCTGGTAACTGGTTTCTTGCCTGCAATTCAAAGTACAAAATACATTGCTTTTGATACTGTATAAGGGTACAAGGATGCTAAAAATCTGCCCTCTGCTACTTAGTGACTGTGAACAGGAAATAGGGCTGAAGGCAAAGTGCACAACTCTGTGTTGCCATTCTGTTGTGTTGGAAAACAGCCAAATTTGAGTTTTTAGTTACAACAGGTGTGCAAGGGCTGCTTCTTATAGCACGATTTTGGCCTCAGAATTGTATAATAATGAAGATCTCAAATGTAACATTGGGATCTGCCAAATGAGCCAAGTTTTCCTCCTGCTTCCCAGCCGTCCTGGACTCTTACATTCTGGAGAGATTGCGTGGTCTTTGTGGCTTGGGATAGGTTGGCTGCTTTTTGGCATACACTGGGGCTGATCTATAAAGCAAGAAGTTACCAGGAAAGATAAGTTTTGAAGTGATGTTTGATGTCTGACCTGATGTACTTTGCACACTGAAGAACTCCAGCATTTTAAAACTGCCTAAGCAGTAATGTGGGTCATTAAAATTCTTGGAACAGAGTAGAGTAACCAGTTATCGGTGTAGAACACTGATGTGTGGAGAATCCAGGCAAGGAATTGAGAAAACCCCACTGAAATCTGGGAGCATGGAGACTTTAGGCAATGTTAGCTTTTCTTGGATGACGTTTCATTTTTGCCAAGTGCCACCATGACTCTGTCAAGACAAGATATGCCCAAAATTCTTAATACTAGCATTTGTCTTAAATGCAGATTAACTGTGTATCACCACAAAGATGTGGTAGCATTGAAGTAGTAGTGCTGCTTACTGCATTATCTGGTTATTATTGGTCTGTGACTTACCCTGGTTATGGTCTGGTTTAGAACATCTGCAGTTACTTCACTGCTACTACAGGGAATGTTTTCAGGTATACATAGGAAATATTTACTCACTTGGCCTATTAATTATAGTTGGGTGCAGTCATGGAGTACTTGTAGGATACAAGAAGAAAGAACATTAGTTGTAAAGGCTTTTTTCTTTTTAGTTATTTATTTCTTCATTTTTTTTAGAGCTTCAAAAAACTGACTACATGGTGTTTGCTGGGAGACAGTACTATTTAGGAGACAAGTGTCAGGTTAGTACTCAAAGGAGACTCAGTTATGATAAAACTCCTTTAAATGGAATATGGTAAACCATTTTATTTCATAGAACTTTCCAAGGCTTCTCTCATTCTCTTCCATGTAGCAATTAATTTGACTTTATTTTTAATGTCCTTTTTTTCCTAAAATCTACCTTTAAACTTTGGGTAGTGCGAAGAAAAAGCCAGAAATTCATTGTGAACCAGCTATACACATTCTGTGCATGCAGATAGAGAGCTCAAAATGCACGGGGTGAGCTTTTGAGGTAGTTGTCTTTAGATTAATTTTTTCTTTATCACTGGGTATGAACAATTCTGGATTCTCCGTAGTGATATAGCAAAAATATTTATATAAAATAGAAAGGGAAGAGTAGCATGATATGGCCAGGAGATGCTGAAAGGAAGGTCAGCTTTCTTTGTGTTCCGATGGTGTTCGTAGTCAGGGCTTATGTTTTTTTAATCACTGTTTAAAGCACTGCTCATGAGTCACTTAGTGACTTGTGTCTTGCTGAGCAGAGCTTGTCTTTCCAATTCCCTGTTTTATCTTCTGTTCTCAAGTTCTTAAGTAGTGGTCTTCCTTGGTACTTATCTGCTTGGCACAGTGTATAAAAATGAGGTAGGAGGCAGGTATGTTGCCTCTCTGTCTCTCACCAGGCTGGTTTTACTTCCTTTTCCCTTCCTTCCTGAAGGTAGCCCTGTGCTCTTTATTTTGAAGAAGTATTTGAGACTCCTGGGCCAACTCAGTAACATGGGATTGGCCTGGGAGCAACCTTTGCTATTAGTGGTTTGCAGACAGTATTCTGATGCAATTTGGGTTTCTTTAGAGCTTCCCTTTTTCTCTCTCCAGGTATGTCTGGAGCCGGGAGACAGGTATTACAATGCTCATATCCAGGAGGTTGGACAGGATGGCAACACACTGACTGTGTTCGTGGAGGAGCTGGCAGAAAAGTAAGCAATCTGGTGATTACTTCAAGTTTGAACTCTTTCTAGTTGAGTTTCTATGTTCACAGATGCTTGAAGTGGGATTGTTAAGACTACTTGGAAAAGAGAACTTGGGCTTTTAAATAAAAAGTAAGGCATTGCTTTCTTACTGGCTATCACTCTTCAAAGAGAGTGTTGCAGGAAATTCTTTCCTCTTGAATTTCTAATGACCAAAATCATTATTGTAATTCTTCCTGTGAAATCCTGCTGCTCTTTCTTTGCTGGAAAGTGAAAGTGATCTTTGCAGTTGGGGCTTAATTCACAGATAGCAAATGACCCTCTGCTGTTGCTTGGAGTCTTTATGTTGTATCCAAACAGCTAAATAATTGGCACTTCAGTGAGTCTAATCTTTCTCCCCCTTGCTGTTTAATCACTCACACTTGGCCCAGGAAGTAAATAGGGTTGAGACTAAAGCCTAGGTTGCCTCTTTTTATTAAACAAGTGGCGCTAACGTGTGCTTGGTGTCAGAGAAACAGATTATTTATTTTCACAAGCTATTCTATTTTCTTCTGCCTTGGTGTCGCTTCAAGCTTACGTAGCTGTGCAGTTGTGCACAGTGTGTCCTTGGGGCACTGCTAACATCGTGTTCTCTGTATAGACATACAGTTCCTCTGGCAAACTTAAAGCCAGTGACTCAAGTGGCTCCTGTCCTGCCTTGGAATGTGGCTCACAACCGAAGAGGAGGAGCCTATCAGAAAATAACAGGTGGACACTTCTCAGGAATAGGTTTGTACAAGGTTTTGAGAAGCACTGGAGCTGGGGGGAATAGAGGAGGAGCTCGTAACTGTTGTAACTGTAGCAGTCCTTGGGTAACGGAAGTGACTTAATTAAAAATGTGATACAAAACTTGATCGCTGCAGGGGTTTGGTGGAAAGTTATCTTTCAGAGATGAATTTGCCTTTGCAAAAAGAGCAAATCCATTGAAATACCGAGCAAATTGGTTATTGCTCAAAATTACTGAAAACAAATTTGCCACTTGAGGACCTTATATAAAGGCCGCATCAGTGAACCAGAAAGCTTGCCTGATTTGGCATTAGCAGAGATGCATTGAACGGACTTAAGGCTTCCCCAGCCAATTAAATATGGATTGTAATTGTTTAATTTGGAGGGGTTGTTGTGGTTTTTCTTATTTTTCTTTAGTAAGTTCAGCCTTCACAAACAGATTTTAAATACCAAAAGTAGTGGTTTGATCAGCTGAAGGTGGGAAGGTACGTACATGTGAGATGCTTGTATTCTCATAATGTAGAATACCTGCTTTGAGCCTTCAAAAGAAGGGCCTGAACTTTGCATAGCTATGATGCACTTTTTCTGTGATAGGCTACCGGCTCTTTCTTTTCCGTGTCTCCAAATGCTAGGTCTTCTCAAATCATAAAGCTCGTAGCTCAGGTTTAAGGTGTAAATCTGTCTCTTCTGTCCTCAATGAAAACTGCAGATGTGAGTATGAAAGCACGAAAGAGAATGCTTAAGAAGGTTCGTGGGAAGGAAGTCTTCATGGCTGTGGCTTACAGCAGGAATCAGCCGCTCCTGCCGCCCCGGCTGCAGCACGGCGTGCCTTCGGGGCGCGCTCCTCCGCTACACTGCTCGCAGGACGCTGCAAACGTGGCAGCTTACAAACCCTGTCACCAGCAGAACCCTCAGAGACATTACCGGGGGTTTGGCATGCTGAGGTATGAGGCCTTGAAAAACTCTCACAGGTGACCACTTGTTTTCCTTTCATTCTTGCTGCAGAGTAGTTAGGAGAGAGTTTGTGCAGCTCAATAGGTAAAACCACAGCTGAGTTTTCACCTGAGAGGCACTTGCTGGTAATTGCACCTTTTCCCCCTTTAAATTTAGGGGATCTGCCCAATTTATAAACAGGCACAATGTAGTTGGCCCTCAAATAGCATTCTACCCCAGCCCAGGAAGGAGATGTTACCAGAGCTATGACAGCTTCTCCTGCAGGTCCTGGTGAGTGACCATAAACCTCTTTTACCAAACCTTGCTCGACCAAGCATTGGGGAGGACGGTGGGACATGAAGGGCTGAATTGGCTGTTAGTGGCACAGAGGGGTTCTTGTGGCTCTGCAAAAAAAGAGTAGTTAAAAAAATGAGCACCAAAACTGCAGCCAGTGGTGATTCTCAACCTCCTTTCTTGTTCTTGAAGCTCGTACAGCCGTAGCCGCCGTCAGGTGCCGTGTGAGAATAAGGAGTGTCAGTATGGGTTTATAGCAGGGGCTGGAGAGGAGCCTCAAGGGCCAGAAGAAACCATAACTTTCTATGAAATTGAAGGAGAGAATGATGCTGCTTTTCCTGCCCTGCCAGTAAGTTATGAACAAAGGGTAAGCTGAAACCTCTGAGAGAGAGAGGAGAAGGGAAAAACTGTACAAATGCACAGCACTTCTTTACCTAAATATGCAGCAGCTTTGGGTTGTTTTTTTTTTTTTCTTTGAATATGGCTCAGCAGTGAATGTCTCTTTGAGCGTGGAAGACTAAAATTTGTTGAGACCCTGTAAAATCTGCTTAAAATCTCAGTTTTTCTAAATATTCCCCTTCTTCCTCTGTATTCTTCCCAGCAGCACTTGTTTTCTTCTTAGTGTATTTTCATAAACATGAGGTCGTTTCTCCTTTCCATTTCAGTTTGAAAACAAAATCTCTTCCTCCTGTGGATGTCTGTCTCACTCTAAATACTGTGGGAGAAAGCTTTTCACTTATTTACCACTCTGTAATTTAATGTTTGAGTCAAGAGATTCAGCAACTGTATGGTGATAGCCTGGATTGTTGCTGTGCATTAATTTTGGATTAGCATGTTGTTCCTGCAACAGTGTATTCTGCTGTGGAAACAGGAGAAAATGATGAATCTAGACTTCTTGTAAAACAGTCTTTCTGCTGATTTGTAGATAAAGTGGCAGAGTGTATTCTTAAACTGTAAAATACACCTTTTCTTTTATTTGTAATCCAAGCCTAGTCCAAAGCTGGGTGTTCTATCAAAAAAAAAAAAACCCCAAAACACCAAAAAACAACTGATACACAGGTATCTGAATTGGAAAGCAGATCTTTTAGAAACAAACAAAAGCTGGTAGGTTTGAAATTTTTTAACTGTGTTAAAGCAGTGAACTTAACAAATGTATTTAAATGAGGGAGAGGGAATGTGCTCAGGGCTACTTCAGCAGCCGTCATTTTTTTTTACCCCCATGCACTAGATTTTTGATCTTTGCTCTGATTTTTCCCCAAGAGTGCCAAGGAATAAGGACAGATTATCCTGCAATTTCTTTTTCTTCCATATGAAATCAGTATTGGTTTCTGGCTTTTCCTCCCAGTTGCTGGACCATGTGCCTCCAGCTCCTAATGAACAGGTTTTCGTGGCCATTCATTGATTTTGGTATTGTCAATGCCAAAGCTTTTTCTCTGTCTTGTTTAGTAAAGGAATATGACATTTTCCAGGGAAAGATGTATCTCACAGAGAACTCTGCCATCCTACTAGAGGCCTGATAGGATAACCTTCTGACTTACAACCTCTGCTTCAACTTTGGAAACCTCTCAAGCCTCTCTAAACACTTGATCAATCTCTTATGTCTTCTGAGGAGAATGTTATCTGGGCTCTGCTCCCTCCTTTTCAGCTGTGTTAGAGCTGACTGAGTTCTGGGAGGAAGCAACTTGACTGCCTGGCATAGAACACTGGTAGGTCTTGAAATAAAAAATTGCCTTAGGAATACTAGGCAGAACAAAAGATGAAGGAAAGAAATGTGACTGCAACTAAGTTTTGTTGCGGTCAAGTGCGTAGGAATGGACACGCAGATGATACTTCTGGTAAGCTTTGGTTGCAGAAAGCTTGGTCTGCCAGCCTGTTGCTACTCTGTGTGTGTGTGTGCATCTGTGTAGAGCGTGTAAAGGCTTTAAATTATTTCTAAATGCATGCTTCTGAGTTTGCTTTTCAGAGCCAGAGTAGTCCTGCTCCCACTGTCCACAGTCCAGCAGGATTTTGGGTAGCAAGGAGAAACCAGAACTCTGTTTCACCTAACAAGCAGACCTTGAATTCCTCAGAGGAAGAGGAAGAAATAAGTGAAAATGGTGAGTTCTTAAGGGATTAGTAGGCAAAAAAAACAGATTTAGAAACTTTTCAATGTGCTTTTGATTGTAAAGAGGGGGGTCCTTAAATCTCCTAGAGATCTCTTTATTGTGAGCTCTGAATATGTGTGTGAACAGTTATATTTCTTTGTTGTCTGCTACAAATGTGTCTCTTCAGTTAAAGCTTGGTAGGCCAGCAGCCTTGTGTAGGTTTGTAGCAAGCTAAGTTGCTGCTTAAAAATGCATGGTGTAAATTTAGTAACATCAACTTTGATAACAACCATTTGTACTTCCACCAAGTATCTTCAGTGTTTATTTACTTTTTTCTGCACAAAGCAAGATGATACTGAAAACGTGTTAGAAATGGATGCACTAAAAGGTAATTGTAACTCCAAGCTTTTTTTTTCCCCCTCTCGTCTCCCTGAATCAAAGCTTCCTGTTCTATTTCTCTTGTAGGAAAATTTCATGATGAATATATCTATGCACCTGCAGGTAAGTACAAGTTTAGTCTTTACTGATAGAATATTTGGGGAATGTAATATACTCATTAAGACACTTCTATACATTTCTGAAGGATTAGATTTAATGCAGCTCTTCTCAATTAATTTTGCCTATGTCCTCCAGATCCTGACTGTGAAACTGCAACAGTGTTTAGCTCAGCAGAACCTACAGCAAGCTTGGTAAGCTTTAGTCCCAGTCTGTTCAGATTTGAGATCCTTGAGGTGTGTAGTATTCTTCATAGGAAATGTCCTTGGATGCAGGCTTAGCATAGTAGGTCAGAGACTTCTTAGAAAGGCATGTTGGTTTCATTTATATATTTCCCTCTCCTCTTCTCCCTAAACAGTGAGGTTCTTATCAGCACTCAAGTTTGAATTGCACTGGATACATGAATTATTTTTCATCTTTCCCTCTGTGAAAATGTGTATTTGAGTGCTGTTTACTTTTCTTTTTCTACTCCAGACAGCACTTGCTTTTATCATGCTGCCTTTCAACTTGTATTCCAGCTAATCTTGGTCCTGCACTGTGGGACTGAAGAGATCTCATCTGTGATAGAACTGATGTTGGAATTTCATTTTTTTAATTTGAAACTACATCTTTAGTCACCTGCTGCTCTACAGTGGGTGTGAAAGCAGTCCTGTGCATGTCAGAATAAAAAACTGCTTTTACTTGAGCTATGAAAGGTGATCTGTGTGAGTGTATAGTCCATAAATTAAAAAAACCCAGGGGTGTGGGGTGTGTGCCTCGTGGCTTCTTCGCTACTTAAATGGACCATGCATTGTTTTGGAATCCCTTCAGGAAGAAGGGCCTGTCTCAGTGTCACTTCAAGATGAAGGGGCTTCCTACACCTATCCCCAGAAGGTAGGATCTGGTCCTTTGTCTTGCACTTTATTGTGGTAGCCCTGTGCAGAGGTAACCACTCTGCTTGGATCCTGTCACTTTATGGGGGTCATCTACAGCATCTTGCAGCAAAGATTACAATTCCCTGCAACAAAACAAGACAGAAGAGGATGAAGATGCCTTGCAGGTGTCTGTAACTCTGAACTGGTATTTTCCAGCCAACTTTTAGAGAATTTGGGCAGTTAGCTGCCTTTCCAATGAGGATTTCCAAAATGATTTATATAAAGTGAGACTTTTTGAAGTATGTGGCGTTTCTGTAGTCTCTGTCAAAGCCAGTTGCAGAGGCAGTCTGCTGAATGCTCTGACTCTTTTCCAGGTGTTGGTGAACTCTGCAGGAGTTTCAGCCTCCACAGATGTTTATACTGCTCCAGCTACAGGCCTCCCTCCGAATTCTGCTGCCTCCACTCCAGCCAGCGTCACCACAGCGACTCCCCCACAAGCAGCAGTTCAGCCTGTCCTCGTATCTCCCTTTTCTGTGGGGAGGCCAGGTAGAGTGTACAGACTGCAGCCATGGACTTGGGTTTCTGAGTTTTCAGTTACATTTTGCCCTCCCTCCCCTCACCCATCCAGAACAAATGTTTAAAAGGTTTAAAAAAAAGAAATGCCCCTTGCTTGGATTTAAAATGACTTAGTTGTTGTAACCTGACTGCTGACTTTTTGAAGGGGCAGTTGCCCCCAGATTTGCACAGGAATTGGAGGTCTCTGCTTTGGGTTTCCCCCCCTTGCCACCTTTAGCCAGGAGTTTTGCTAGAAGGTTCCTTTTAGAAGACAGAAGTTCACGGCAACACCCTTGAGTTGAGATACTGTCCAGAGGCTTTACTGCCTCTTCCAGGAGAGTCACTGGGGCTCTGGTATTTCAGGATTCACACAATCATTCACCACATGCATTTTTGTGACCCTTAAGTTACTTCTGTGCTCACTTAATCTCTGTGCAGGGAGATCAGATTTGTGGTTAGTCACGTAGTGCACCTGCCCCCTTAGATGTATCTACTTTGATGTATTTCCTTCAACATCCTAGAAATGTATGTTTAAAAAATGCTTTTTCTCTTCTTGCAAAGAGGACTTTTCATGTCTTCCGTAACTCTTCATTTAGCATCCAAAAAACCTATTCTGCTCAGTTCTGTCTCACTTTTCTTAACCTTTTTTTTTTCCTGGTCTGCTTGAGAGTTTAGTCACCACAGCTCTCAAAGCTGTCTACTCACTGGTGCCAACCTGCTTATGTGTTATTTCTTCATACCTAATGAATATTTAACAGTAGGCTGTCCAAGATATTTTTGGCCTGACACACCTTGAACCTCACCTTGTTTTTGTGGGCTCATTGTCACACTTCTGATGATTTGAAGCGATTAATCTGTTCTCTGTTCTAGGGCAGACAGTTATGTAAGAGAAGTCTGGCCTGCCTTCTAATATGGAGAAATGATTGAAAAAAGACAGGTTTTTCTTAACTGGGATATGAAGCTTGCAGATAGACATACCATTAAGGCTTCAGAGATTGGAACCTTCCCATCTGGTTTTAAAATTTCTTCTGGACTTCTTTTAAAGTGATTACTAAAGAGAATTTTGTTTAGAGCCTGACCTTAGGGGCACTGTGGTGACGAAGTGCATGCTTAATTGTGTAACTGAGCACCTTGTTCGATTGACATACTGTGGCAAAGTTGACTTTTTGTGTGACGCTTGTTTCCTTCCGATTGTAGCAGTTTCTTCGGTGCCATTCCCAGCTTACTCAGCTGTCCTTCCTCCAGTGAGTGAGGTGGGAGAAGCTGGTGCTGTTCTCCCAGCTTACTCTTGTGATCCCAGTGGCAGTGATCTGCCTCGAGGTAATGATGGTATTTTGTGCTTTTACTGCTGCTGCTCTTCAGCACTTCTGTGCTCTCCTTGGAAGCTTAATGGAATACTAGTAGTGAGAAGAAATAGCTCTTTGCAGCTCACAGGGAGTGAAAAATAATGTTTTAGCATAAGCATCTATAATATTTTAATTCCCAGTTTTGAATAGGAAGTTTGTACCTGACTCAAATGTGTGATTACTGCAGTTTGAGATGGCACCCCTAAAGAAACGAACGTCAGGGAGAGGGTGCTTGGCCTGTAACATAGTGCTTTGTGTCACAGTAATCCTTTCTCTCATAACTGATTAAAGTAATTGTATTGATGAAGTCATGCTGTTGCACAGTTCAGTGGGCTGTTTTTGTTGTGCTCCAAGATGTCATTCTGTGGTATTACAAAGCATAGGGTCATCTTGTTCCTTGCATGTGTAGCCTTGTCACATACTGTCAGCAGTTAGGACAGTGTTTAAGGTACATTTCAGCCACTGACCAATGAGTGTGCAGAGACCAAGCCTTGCTTGCACAGGTCCTGCTGCTTGTGCTCTACAGTTACTCTGCTCTCTTACCTGTGCTCTCAATTCCCAGATTTGTTAATCTTAAATATTGTTTTCCACTGCCCTGCTGTGGTACCAGCACTCTGGCTGATCCTACAGCATCACAGTTCATGCTTTTCAGCTCTAGGTGAATGCCCTTAACTTGTGCTTTCAGCACTTGGGAGAACTGGGTGTTAAGTGTACTGACAAGAAGCTGGAGTGGATGTGGATTAATAACCTCTTCAGACCCCACCTGTAGCTCTTCAGCTGAGTCACTCTGCATAATTTTGGCCATGTCCTTCTTGGTGTAGACTCTAGAATAAGGATCTTAAGGTTGCTAATTAATTGCATGTAGCATTTATGTTGTTAGACTGCTATGTGATAATCTGAGTGGCCTTTGGATTAAGAAATCCAGCAGCTTTGGGGTACCATAGGGTGAAGTATGTGGGTGTGCTTGATCTGGAGTTCTGCATGCCTGGCTAAAGATACCTGCAGGCCTGGGATAGATGTGGGACCTTGGCTTGTCAGCAGACTGAAGTCCTGGACCTGGGAAGAAAACCTGCTGGTGTACCTTAGCATTACTTGTTATGTCTGCATTTGTTTCAGTTTTCATAGTCTCTTGGATCTTGTTTTAATGGCACTTAGGGCTTATAAAGCATGTTTATTAATGGTGACCTTAGGTGTCCTGCCCTGGCCTGGTCCCTTGTGTTTGAAGGAGCTGTTGATAAAGGACTGCTTGGTATAAGTGTGTTCCAGAGACTGCAGCAGTGTTCAGGACTGGCCAGAGCTTCCCATCAGCGGAGTAAAAACTTTTTCATGAGATGAGCTTTTTGTCAGCCATCAACATGGTCCCTGTATTTCCATACAAATAACTTTTTTTGGCTTAGCTATAAGGTTGCAGTGTTTTACTGAACACTTACTTGATTTTCTGGACATCTAAAATAGGAATGTAAATGAAGAATGTCTCCTACTGTACTGGCCTCTGTTCCAGCATTCCACAGACAGCAGTATTTCCAGTATCAGTTTGTCACTTCAGTCTCCCAGCTCTTCCTTTGTACTGTTATCACTGCTATGAAACAGCTATTTCATTCGCTCCTGTGCTTGCTTTGTGTAGATTTGCATAAACAATCAAAGAACAAAATTGGATTAAAAAAAAAAAAACCACAACAACCAACTTGTTCCAAATGTAGATGCAGTTTCAGCTAGATACTAAAAAGTTGGCATTCATGTCAGCCTTTCGGTTTTGAATGTTTTAGTGACTGTGGTCAGTGTTACAGCCAGATCACCAACACTTCCAGGACTAAGTAAGCTGACATCAGGGTGGATCTGTGTGCAATCTAAGAAATCAGTTTTTCTCATGCATAGTTCCAGAACTGAATCATGGCATTAAACACCTCTCTTTTTTTCCTTTCAATGGTCAACTTTAAAGGTTTAAAACTCCTTCACTGTTTTTGGATGGTCAGAAATGTTTCCAAGTTCAAAACCCTGTTGTGCTTGGAAAGTGGTTTCAAAGTTCCTCCACACATCTAGGATTCTTTCTCAGCATTTCATGTACTTTCCTGGGGACAAGTGATTCAGTATGTGGAAGACAGAAGTAAAAGGCTATTTGCAAGAAAGCAGGGACTTGAGTACCATGTGAGGAAGGGGAAGGAAGGAATATGTTCTTATTCCTCCTTCTCTGCCTCCGTTTTCTCCCTTGATATAACAACTGGGGAGACCCAACAAAGCTCTGACGGTGCAGGTGGTGGCAGAGCCAGACTAACAGTGGGCAGCAGCAGTGTGAAGCTGGATTCTCTGTTGTCTCAGCCCAGTGAGGGTATCTGCAATACCTGGGCAGTGTAAAAAATGCGAATCTAGCAACATTGAGTTGTCACTGAGAGGTGTATGAGAAGGCTGCTTCTCCTGTCTGCATGCTTCCAAACTCATTCTCTTCCTGCAGTGAGGGAGCAAGGGCCTTCAGTGGTCAGTTTAATGTTGGGAGTCATCTGATTTCTATTTGAGAAAATACTTTTTCCTTTAAAACATCGACATTAACGGGAAGCCAGATTTGTTTAATGCCTAGTTGCTGAGACAGTGGAAACTTGTAACAACACTGACAGTTACCACTTGTGTAATCAAGATGAGTAAACTGAAATTAAAGCTAATATAGTCATTGGAGTTAAATAATAAGTTGGTCAGACAAATGCTCTACAATTGCACAAACATCTAACTGGATCAAGTTAAAAAGATAAGCTAGCATTAACAGCTACTTCTGTTCAAGATGCATTGTTTACCCTTGAAACTTTAAAGAAAAAGTAGTGCTAAGATACTCTTATTTATTAAGTAAAAGTAGCTTAAAGTAAAACGTTCTTAATGTGTGTAAATTGCTTTTGCTTCTTGGTTTATGTTCCTCTGCTCTTTAATGTCATATCCTTTCATTTCAGATACAAAGGTCTTGCGGTATTATTTTAATCTGGGATTGCAAGTAAGTGCTTTTAAAATGAGTACAGTAAATTGCCTGTAAAAACTGCTGCTTTTCTTGACAAATATAGCGATGTATTGAAGGCTTCTAAGTGTGCTAAATGTGCATCCTGTGCTCCTGAGTGTTAATACAAATTGTCTTGCTTGGTGGAGATCAAAGTGTGGCTCAGGAAGTGAAGTTCTAACTCGAAATGTGAAGCACTCTGTATGTATGTTATTTTACTCTGGGTTGTGTTGGTGGTTTTTTGGGTTTGCTTTTCTTTTTGCAGGGGATGGTGAATAAATATTGTTCTTTCAGTGAAGATAAGGCAGAGAACCTGAGCCATTCTTAAGAAACTTTGTGTACTTAGACAAGACATCAAAGACCACTTAAGAGATGCGTGGTTTGAGTCTTCTAGGACTTGTACAGCTGTGTTCAGCCTGGTTAGCACCATTTCTTTGTGTTCTGGAAAGTCTTGCTTTGATGAAGAGTTGTTTCTCTACTGGTAGTCAGATGCAGTGTCAGTCTGCTGCTCAGGGAAGTAAAAGAAGTAATGTGAACTCTTTCAATTGAAGAAATATTAAAAATCTTTTTTGATTATGACCCAAGTCAGTAGGTGGGAATGTTCTTTCTCTGTAAATATTTCTGACATAGCAACAGTCTGGAACTGAGCTGGCCCTTGCTGTGGGTTTTGCAATATCTTTTCTGGGAGGTGGTATTTTTTTATTATTTATTTGTTTGGTGTTTTGAGGGGCTAGGCAGGTAAAAAATGCACTTTTTCCTTACTTTAGATCTGAACTAGTAGCGATTTGGAGGAGAGTGTGTGGCTACGTGCCTGACCTTGTGGGTTTTTTTCCTTTCCTCTAAGTATTGCCATCAGAGCTATTGGCCTTCCATGGTGTATGTACAGCCAGTGCTGCCTCCATCTTCAGTGGAGGTTTATCCAGCCTATGCTGAGCCAGCTCCTGTCCTAGATCAGTCCGTGCCTCAGGTCTTCACGGATGCACGGCAAACTGAAGTCCAGGTTCCCTTGGAAGCACCAGCAAATGGTTAGTATTTGAGCACTGCTGCATTCATAGGAGTGAAAGGCAGCGTAAAAAGGCCATGAGTGTGGTTAAAACCTGTGCTCTGTGCATTTTGTTCTGTCTTTTCAGGGAACTTCCAGACTGCAGAGCCTCTACCCCTATCCT
The DNA here is from genome assembly GCA_035583135.1 of Lophotriccus pileatus. NCBI lineage: Eukaryota > Metazoa > Chordata > Aves > Passeriformes > Tyrannidae > Lophotriccus > Lophotriccus pileatus. The sequence continues at coordinate 16,960,989 of JAWWES010000150.1, forward strand.
ATGGGCCAGTGTATTACCCGGTGGTGTCGGACCCCTTCAGCCAGCAGTCCCTGCCTGGGTTTGACACTCTGGTGCCTGCCTATCACTATGTTAGTGCCTGGCATCCAGTAAATCCTGCACATGGAAATTCACTGCCAATGGTCGGCGCCGTCAGTTCAGGACCACCACACCAGATCAGCTACGTTGCCTCACCTAACCCCGTCCCTCCTGACATGCCTCAAGGAACGTAAATCCGGGAGCTGGAAACCCAGTCTCGGTTTCTGGATTGTTTGTCAGCTGTTGTTAATGTAGTTTTGTAAATGTCAGTCAGTTGATCAAGCTGCACTCATGTTTCACGTTTTTCTTTAGGTTTATGCTACTGGTTGACAAGATGTTTTTTTAGTTGATTAGGAAAGCATAGGGGGGGAAAAAAGTATACACAAACATTCAGGGAACACAACCTGAATGTGGCTACGTAAAGTATGTGGACAAACATGCTGTCACTAAAGGCGTGTCTCTCTGGGAGATTGCACTGAGCACTTGAACACCTTGTTCTTGTTGAAGCACTGAAACAGGCTGCCACTACAACTGGAGATAAAATCTGGGCATAGAGTCACTAGATGGTGAAAATGTTGAAGTTGGCTTTCTCAGATTTTGCAAAACAAAGCTGCTTTGCCACTGGTGGTCACATATTTATAATAACTGTATTTCTTGCCTTCGTACTGCATGGATTTCATGACTGGAAATGCAAGAATAATGTTTTGATCTGTAATATTGTATATTTGTAAGATTTGTGAAAGCTGTTGCACATATGGTGAAAGTCTTTGGTGTTAATTTTGCACTGACAGCACAAAATAAAAGCATTGAACATGGTGAAAATGAGTGGTCATTTATCACTGGCAGGTAATGTTCCTGACAATTAGTTATCCCACAGCCTGGACCGAAGAAATGTAGTTATGTGGGATAAGGCTGCTCCAGCCCTCTATGAGAAGGCAGCAAAAGCTTTTCAGCATGAGGAATTGCTGGTAATTGCAACTTTTCCTCCTTAAACTTGTGGGATCTGCCTGATTCATAAACAGGCACAATGTAGTTAGCCCTCAAATAGCCAGGACAGAGATGTTACCGGAGCTATGACAACTTCTCCTGCAGGTCCTGGTGAGTGACTGACTATAAAGTGAGTATGAGGAACTGTATGAAACAAGCAGAAACTGCACCCAGTGGTGGTTCTCAACCTCCTTCCTTGTTCTTGAAGCTCGTACAGCCGTAGCCGCCGTGTGAGAATAAGGAGTGTCAGTATGGGTTTATAGCAGGGACTGGAGAGGAGCCTCAAGGGCCAGAAGAAACCATAACTTTCTATGAAATTGAAGGAGAGAATGATGCTGCTTTTCCTGCCCTGCCAGTAAGTTATGAACAAGGGATATTAAAATGTGCAGCCCTGTCCTGGCTCAACAAACAAGGGCACAAGTGCAGGTTGTGTTGGCTCAATGCCAGAGTCCTGAAGGACAGCAAAAACTCTTATAAGTCACCTTAACTTGCACATGACCTCAGCATTTGAATCTTCTAAATCCAAACACAGCCTGCCTGGATAAGGAGGTGAAGTCAGTGGCTTCAGACAGCGGCACAATTGCCATTTCATAAAACTTAACTGTCTGGGCCCATCCTGACTTTTTAGAATAAATTTTCCCTCGTGCATAGCTAAGTGGTGGTGAAAAGGGGATTAACTGCAGAACCAGGAGGGGAAAGAATTACATTTCCTTCAGTATCGCTTTAGAGTAAAAAACGTGGGGGAAAGTGACTCCCTTACAGCTTCATCTTGAATTCCTGCGGCACTTCTGGAGTTGACACTGTTTCCATATAACTCCTGAGACTTTTCCCTGCTCCCTGCCCTTGCTTTAGAGAAGATAATGTAACCTTTTAGTGGGAGGGTTGCAAGCTCAGCTTTTGGTTGGTCTCCTCTGATTCCTAATTGCTGTACATTTAGCTCAGCAGTTTTAATACTGGCTTTTCAAGATGGAGCAGCCAGGTAAAAAGTCAAAGCATGACAAAAACTGCCCCTGAACAGCTGATTTGATTATGAGCTGCTGTTTTGAAAACAAAACATGCACACAAAATTATTTATAGAGTAATTGGTGGCCTTTGTATTTCTGCCTCTGGAGGAGTGCTTGACTTGCGTGGACATTTTTGGAGAAGATACCACAGCATGCATTTTATGAAGTTTTATGAATATCTTCCACTTTAGCTATGAATAATGCCTCCTTTCTTCCACTGTCACTGAGATAGCCTTCCCTTTTTCCTACACAAATGGCTATCACATTAAAGTATTGGTGTTTTATCTTCTGGTATTAGTTTATCTCTGAGAGTCAACTTTTTTTGCTATGGTTTTGCTTATCCATGTAAGACCTGGGTTATTCAGCATTAGCCAGTGTATGGGTTAACAGAGGCCTGTTAGGCCCTCAGAAGAAGAAGAGGTGGACCTGATGGGTTTTCGTATGTTTCACTGATGATGGATGAGAAATATGCACAGCTTAATTGGAGAAGAAAAACAGTTTGTGAATCCGAGAGTTTAGGGAGTGTGAGAACTACTGCTTGACCTTGGAGCACTCCAGATGTC
>JAWWES010000150.1:16967770-17059963 GCA_035583135.1 Lophotriccus pileatus
CCCCCCCCCCCCCCCCCCCCCCCCCCCCCCCCCCCCCCCCCCCCCCCCCCCCCCCCCCCCCCCCCCCCCAACCAAACCAACACCTCACCTTTTTTCTCTCCAATGAAGGAAAATGGCATTTTAAAATATGCTCTGGTGTGAAGCCGTTTCTGTGGTAGCTTTTTGGAAATGAAGATTTGATATTAAAATTTGATTTCTTAAAAAGCTGGTTTTAGAGTCAGCCCGGTCTGTGGGGCTCACCAGATAGAAAACAGAGTACTCAAACATCTGCTACTGTCTTTTGCTTCTCAAAGATCCTTAGCCCCCTAGTTCCCAGACCCACCTCATAAACACATTCAGTAGTTTTTTTAAATAACTGTACAGTACCCAAAAAATTAGCTGGACCAAAAAGTGCCCCCTTGCTGCAAAACAACTATTTATAGTCAAAAGGCATTTCGCTCTGTTGGTTAAAGGTATCACAGTGTTCTATTAGCTAACGTGCTGAAAGGCCAGCTCCTTGACAGATCACATCTTAGGCCTAAGCACAGCATCTCCTCTGGCTTAGGAGTCACTGCTGATGTGGAAATGCTTTAAATGGGAGAGGAAAAATTAAAAAAAAATTCCCCAAATAAGTAAAATAAGCCGTGCTGGCAGAGGACGTGGTAGCCAGGGGGAAGGGGCTGCACTGGCAGGTAAAAAGTGTTTCCATGAAGCACAGAATACGACCAAAACATTTGGTAGGTAAGGATCAAAACAGAAAGCAGTTGGTCTGGGTGGAGGCAGTTATGTGAATAATAATTACTTGTTCATAAAAATGGCCTGAAATGAGGAAAGAAGTGTGAAAAATGAAATTTAATGAAATTACAATATGCTAGCCCAGAGTGGTCCCCACCTCCTCCAGAAAAATCCAGTAAGGGAGGGACTTTTATAGCTGTTTCAAGTTACGCAGTCACTTCAAACTGGGAACAGTTTATTTTAGATGCTTCTCCAGTGAATGGATTTATTATCTGCTGTAGTCTCACTGATTCCAGTTAATTTTACCATTCCATGAATTAGAGTGTCTGATGCTTGCAGCACACCTGGGAAGGTGTGACCAGCCACCTCAGCTGGGGCTACAGTGCTGGAGGAAGAGGTCCTTGAGTCCATCCCTCCCAGAAACGACGCCAGGGAGTTCTTTGTTAGGTAACAACTTTCATTCATTCTAGGCCTCCCTGGTGGTTCAGGTGTTTTTGTTTATTTTTAGCCATTCTGTGTGTGGAATTGCAGCAGAGGTGGGAAGGGGTTCCTTTTTCTTTGGAAGTCAGCCCTTAAGCCTGCAGAGCTTTCTCACAGACACGGCTGAGGCACAGCACGAGTTAACTTGTCGAAGGAGAACTCACCCAGGAATTCAACCAAAACTGAAACTCTTCCTGGCTAACTGCAAGATGCTATTCTTTGGGATTTTGGCCTTTTGAAAAGAAAAGCAGCAATACCAAAGCAAAGCTGAGAAGTCCCCAGGGAAGCAGAACATATGCTCATTGGTGTAAGAGCAGCAGGTGCCAGAAAACCCAGCAGCAAGTCAGATCCTCGCTTACACCATTAGAAACTGTCCAGATACCTTTGCTTTGTAAGATATCTTACACCATTAGTAATGTCCAGATAGCCAGTGCACATACCTGCTAATCCTCATATGCCTGGAATGGAGCTTTGCATGCTCATCGTGCCCTTACCCTGCCAGTCAAATCTTGGAGCTCCTGCTGCTCAAACCTCAGACCTTCCTCCCGAGTAAGCCCTAAAGAAAATAAATTGTACAGAGAAATCTGGGGGGAAAAGCCCCTTTGCAGGGATGCAGGAGACAGTCTCCTGCTGCCCAGGATGGTTCCTCCAGCAGCATTGTGTTGGCCACACTCTGCTACCTGAGGTCGGAGTGCAGGAGCTGCCTTTACCCTCTCCTGGGGCAGAACAGGCAGCAGAGCCATCCTGCTCCAGTGACAGCCTCCCTTTGCCCTCCTCTAACACCCACGTGATTTGCTGCCCTTGCCAGGTTGAAAAGTGACTGCTCCAGAGATGGTGAAGTGGTGAAATTTTCCTCCAGCCCTGCTCCAGTATCCTGGTGTGCATGTGCATCAGTGCCGTGGCCCGTGGAACCTCCCCACACTTAGAAGTCTGTCTGTGGCACCAACCAATTTTAACCTCCTTGAAAGGTAAGAGGGGGTTATATTTGTCCATTCATATATTTTTTTAAACAATTTTTAATATTTACAGTGGCTGTTTCTGCTAAAAATCATGTTACATGGACTGTGGGAAAAAGGGTGAAACGCAAAGACAGGAAGGTGACATTAAGGGTGAGACATAAAGAACAAAACCAAGGGTGTCAGAATTTGGGCTTCCAGGGTATGCTGCTCCTGCTGTCTACTGCAGAAGCCCCCTAAATTCCCTTCATGGGAAACCATGCTAGTTCCCTACATGGAAAACTATCATAACAGATATACAGTTAAATCCTAACCTGAATCAGTTGTAAGAAAATAAAAGTACACCCTACCACTACGAATATTAACTACTTACTGTATATAGCGCCTTTAATTTGAAGATCTGAAAGTGCTTATAAATAATGAACTAAACCCCCCTGCGAGGTAGGTAAGTATTATTATCCCTATTTTACAGATGGGGAAACTGAGGCATTCGAGAGGCTGAGTGACTTGCCCAAGGTCATGGGTGAGAGCCCTGAGTGGCAGAGTGGGGAGTGGAGGTCAGCTAACCCTGCTCCCTCCTGGCTCTGACCACTGCACATGCTTCCTCTGTGGGGACACAGACACAGGTACACGAGTGTATTTACATATTATAGCGGTGGGGGAGCGATGTACAAATGCAGCTGTCCAAGTAATCTGCGGAGATAATGCCAGTTGTTTCTTGTTTCTGAAACAGTTTGCGTAACTTCTCACCTGAGCACAAACATCTCGCAACTCTGCCAGATATTCTCAACCCTGGATGGTGTTGGTTAACTTTTTAATTGGTGATGATCCCCAGCCCTGGAAACATTCAAGGCCAGGTTGGACAGGGCTCAGAGCAACCTGGCCTAGTGAAAGGTGTCGGTGCCCATGGCAGGGGAGCTGGAACAAGAAGAACATCAAGGTCCCTTCCCACCCAAACCGCTACACGATTCCACCACCACATGCAGGTGTGCTGCTTTAAAAAGCCAATGAAAATGACATCAGGCTGGGAGGAGAGAAAAAATGCAACTTCAAGAGCAAGAAACCTAAGGAAGGGCAAGTGGTTGAGATCTCTAATATTCCTAATTCCAAATTCTTTGCATATGTTTATGGATTAGTCTTGAAGCCCAGAGAACAAAAGTCAAGTGTGCACCAGGTGGAGCTCAGCTGTGCATCTTGAACCCAAGCCAAGGAAAAGTTTAACTCCTCACAGGAGAAACTCAGTGTCCCTTTGGCTCCTACCCTGCTCCTTGCAGGGACAGCACAGTGGTTGTTCACTGATTTCTCTGAGGGAAAGAATAACTTTCACTAAAACATGTTTTCTTTTTGAGCAATTGAAAACTGAAAAATGCTGGTGAAATCTCAAATGCTGCGACTGCAAGTGAATTAACTGAAACCTGGGTTGTTTTTTCTTTAATCAAATGTGTTTTGCAGAAGATACTTCAATTTCCCTCCCCTGAAGCTCCTGTTTTAGCAAAATAATAATTCACCAGCTGCCATAAAGTCTATTGCTACCAACGGGGGGGATGCATAGATGCAATCACAGAGAACTTTGCCTTTTGGGGGACCAGTTTGACAGTTTTGCAAACTCCTGGACACATGCATTAATCACAGCCAAGTCAAATATTTGTGTTAAATGAAAGTCAGCTCAGACTCGCTGGGAGCTGGGAGCAAGGAAGGATCTGAATGGAGAAACAAAGCCCCAGGGGAGCCCCGGCTGAGCAGCCACGTGAAGCATCTTCCCCCTTCAGCACGACGGTACACGGGGTTCTGCAGACAGTTTTATCCCTCCTGACACCTGCCCTTTCAGGACACAGCAGGAGAACATGACTCACACCGCTTGCACAGAAGGGATTTTTACGTTTTGGGGGGCGGCGCTGCAGAGTTAATTAATTACCTCTCATTTATTGTCCCTACCAGTCAATGCAGTGCTGCATTTAAACGACACAATGGCATCGTCACCAGTGGCAGCGTGCTTGTTCTTAAGGCTTTCCACTGTCCAAGGATCCAAACTCTGTTTCTGGCCCAGCCTCAAGCCCAGTTGATGTAATCTGCATAACTGTGCTTGAATTGTTTTCATTCTTACTCCTTGCACCGGACATACCAAAAATATTTGCTGCCCCCTTGTCAAGTGGACTTCACAGACCTGCAGGGGTGCTTAGCTGAGGCATCAAAGGATTCAAACCCTTTCCTTTGTGCCCCTGCAGCAGCTCCTGCTGATGTTCATCTTTACAGAAATGTGCCCAGTTTGGTTTATTGAACTGTGGGGCTTCAATTGTGAGCTGCTGGATGACTTTTGGTGGGTCCTCACTGCAGCCCTCCTGCACTGATGGATTTGCTCCCGGGACAGGAGTGCTGGATTTCCTCACAGAACCATCAGCAAGCTGTTCCTGACCCTGGGATTTTGCAAGTCTCCTCATGTAGCACTGATGTCACTCTGCTCAGCCTTCCGTGAAGGAAGAGGAGACGCAGCTTTCAAAGACAACTCGAACCCTGCAATTAGCGTGAAAGCCTGAAATCTGGTGATGCAAGATGCCTTTCACTCTGCCTTTAGCTAACACATCTAGACACTTAAATATTTTGGGTTTTACACTGCCTGCTGTTAACAAGGCTGGTGTCATTTCACTCTGGGAATACAGGAACATTTTTGAGTCTCTGCTCCTAGTTGCTGATGTTTGTTGACCCCAGGGCTGTATTGTATTTTGAGGTCTGTACTGAAAACCTCCATGAGTCCAGTGTGTTGGCACCTGCAGCTCTGCTTCAGGAACTGGCTGCATCATTCACATTTCTGCCTGATTTCTGTGCTCCCTTGGGCCTGTTACATGAAGCTGCACAGGTGCCCAAAGGAAAAACCCAGCAGGATGGTTTTCCTTCACAAAAGGAGGGAGCCAGGTTTAAAACCAGGGCAGAATATCCAGCTGCAGGTGTCCCAACATCCCTTATCCCTCTCCTCCTGACCCTCTGTGCTGCCACAGGAGCTGCTTGTGCCCCCTCGCCGGTGAAATCTGCCCCCCCTGCAATGGCAGGTGTAGATTTTCCAGCATTATGCTTTTCCAAAGGCAATTCAAAGCCCAGCTCAACAGCTGAGGTGATTTTTGGCAGCCACCCTTGGGAAATGCTGCAGCTCACATAAGCTCCCCTGGGAACACAGACCTGCAGGAGGGCAGGAACAAAGCCAGGAAAACAGCTGACTAATAACAAGCTCTCAAGTGGTGGCGAGTGTTTCTTAGCAACACTGCAGAAGAAAGTTCAAGTATCATATTGTTAAAAATAAAATAAAATTAAAAAAAAAAACAGCAGAAATCACTGTTAAGACTTCAACCATTTTGCCCTTGATGAGGTTGTCTTCTCCTCGCTCTGACGCTCCTTCGAACTAAAGCGGTGACAGTGGTAAGCCCTGTCCTGACACTACCACAACTGGGGAAATAAAAGATACTGCCTCCTGCCACACTGCTGCACCTCAGAAAAGGAGCTGCAGGGCCATTCCATGCTGCTGATGCTGCTTTTCAGCAGTGCAGCTCAGAGGCCCAGCGAAGATGATCTCGCTCAACACTTGCCATGTAGCGTAAGGACGTTTTTCTCCCTGAAGCCTGCCATCCGTCAGAGACCCAGCAAAAAAAGGGAATGCAGGGGTGGAAATAAGAGTAGGAACTGCAAAACAAGGGTGAGGCTTAGAGCTGGGTTTTGGTTCAGCCTGATAGGAACTACAGGTCGGTTTGTATTTCAAGCAGCTGCGGCTGGTTTGGGGTCAGTTCATCTCCGCAGAGGTTGGTAGCAAAGCCAGGTGCTCGTTCCCACTGTCAGCCTGGCTGGAAGGGCTTTCTGCTCCCTAAAAGGGAAATCAGGCAAATAAGCAAATAATAACACCTTCCAGGTGGATGATCAAAGGGGTCTCATATCGAATAACGACTTACAATATTAATATAATGACCCGAAAAAACACGCACAGCCAAAAGAATCGGAAGTCATATTGCTTAAAGGAAACAAAAAAAAACCCAGCTATGAGTTGAAACCCTTTTTAAAAAAGGTTTTAAATGTGATTCTCATCCTTCTGCTCACCAGCTGGTTATGTTGTTGAGGAAAACCGAGCCAATGGTGTTGGACAGCAGTGAAACCCACCTATGGTCAAACGATGATGGGACCACTGGAGAAATCCTTCCCTCAGCCACCAGTGCATCTGAAGTCTGTGGGCTGTGAAGACTAAGACTACATCTGAAGGTATTCCTGCCGTTGATATTGACCTTATAAGTGTTGAAACCTTTAGTTTAGTATTAGCGAGTGTAAAAAAATAAATTAAAAACTGTGCAGATGGTTATAAAATAGGCTAACATAAGTGTGTTTACACCTTTTTGTTTTCACCTGTGGACAGAAAAGGAACAGTAATGCTGAATCAGATGAGAGCAAACAATTACCAATTCTTGGGTAGGTTTTCCAGGGAGTGTTCAGATAGTTTTACTCAGAGCCGAGTGGTAACGTGATCCTCCTGTCCATCTTTCCACTGGTTTATAAACAAGTCACAGGCCTCTCCCCAGGAATCAAACACATCCTCTGACGAGTCTATAAGTTTGGAATTAGAGGAACAAATACTGGAAGCACAGTGAAGGGAGCTGGCACAAACCACAGGACATTCCTTGCTCTGTCCTGTAAGTCTTGTGTTCCCACTGTAGGCCACCTCATTGAGGTTAATTTCACTTTTGGAACAATTCTCTTCTCTCTCTCTGTCAATCTGAGAATATTTAATGTCTTTCCACATGTAGTGTGGCTGAATAATTCCATCTGAAATGGTGTACATGGGTTCTGAACTGGGTTCAGGTACATGTCCGTTCATCTTGGAGAAGAGCAGGCCCAGTCTCTTGAAGGATTCCTTCTTGGAGCTGGACAGTCTCTGAACTCTGTTTCCATTTCGGACGAAGGAGCGCTTACTGATCCCGTTGCTTTTTGGCTTCTCTTCCACAATATCAATCCCAGACATGGTTTTAATGAGGGCAGATACATTGAAGTCCTTTTTTTTGTTGGCTACATTGAAAGACACGCTCTTGGCTCTGGATTTTTCTCCAGCACCATCCTCGTTTGTTTCCTCCTTCTGGGACACCTCTGTGCTACTCGTTGAGTAACTCCTCCTCTGGGGCTTTCTATTTCCTAAGAGGTCAAGAACCTCATAGCGAAAACTGGAGATGTCCTGTTTTAATTCCTAGGGCACGAGGAGAAACGAGTTACTCTCAGCAGCTTTATCTGACATGAATGGTCACGTTCCCTCGGGAGAGCCGCTCAGTGTGTCAGTGGCTGATATCAAATCACGCTTACAAGAACAGCACACACGTGTTCAGTGATACACAAAGAGTAATGTTTTGGTGATCCAGGGAGTTGGAGACCTCACAGGGTCTTTGTCACCAAAGGCTAGGGGGACTTGGTCTTACTGATAAACCTCCTCTGCCCACCCCTGATCCCCCAAAAAGACCAATAAGACAGTTACAGAAGAGGGAAGATTGTAAAATGGCAGGAAATATGGCAGGAATCCTCTTTAGCTGACAGGCCCAACTTGAATTTTGTTAGTGAGTGTTAATACTCATTAAGCCCACGTCATTCTTTGGCTCTGTCTGCATTAGGAGCAGGAACGCGATGTTGACACAAATCACATACTTCATTCCTACCCTTTTCTAACACTTTTGGTGACATAACATATTGTATATTAAAATCTGGGAGGTGATCACATGAGAAGGCAATAATATTCTCTGCCCAAAAAACCCCCACATGCCCATTAGATATATTTCCCGCTCTGGTCACAGTCTTATTTTCACACATTACAAATCATCTTAACAATTTAGTGCAAACTCTACAAGTGGCTATTTAAATGAATACAATGAATGATTACTGAGGAATAATAAATTACCTTGAAATTTTCTTCAGTTAAACCTTCGTTGGTTTTGGAAGTCCTTATCATTGCTGCAACATATCTTTTCACAAGATTTCTTATCACTTCCTGGAATAAGAAACAATCCAAGTGATTCAACTGGCTGGCTCAGCCCAAACTGTTCTTATTGTGTTTCCTTGAGCTCTTACAAACAGCAGCTGTCCTGACTCTGCTGGCTGAAACCAAAATCACTCACCATCAGAAACAGAATGCTTCCTTTTAAACAGAGCAAACCTTGGGAGAGGTTGATATACCTTCCACCTCGGATGCTCAGTTGTTAGCTACAGGTCAAGCAGGTGTTTTGTACTGGGGTTTGTGTATGTAAAAATCGTTGAGAACAAATTCTTGATGTCCTTCCATGTGCTTGAGCCATTTAATCTCAGCTGCTGGAAGTTTTTACAGTGACCGATCTCATGTGTATATTTTGTGTATCCTGACAGGCTAAATTTGGCCTTTGAAGAGGTTTATAAAGTATTTGAAAGCCAAGGAGGGTATGTTGGCCAAAAATGACGTGAGAAGCACATCATTTGAGCTTGAACATTTACCTGTGCCAGCCAACATACCCATGTATGTTCCATGGACAGACTTGCCCTTCGTTTCCCCCATTTCATAAACAGGGATAACAAGTCTGAGCAACACCAAGCAGGAAGATGGTTTTGCTGGGAGGTCTTTAAGAGATCCCACTGTTGCTACCCTTGTAAGCTGTGCTGTGAAGTCAGAAAGCACTGTATATCTGTTGTCAAAGGTGACTAATTAAGTTAACGATCAACTTCAGAGAAAAGTACCCTTCAAAAGGTAGGGGATATCTTAAGGAAGACAAATTACTGCTGTCTTTTGGCAGCAGAGCCTAATGTACCACCTAACATTCTGCAGAACTTTTTTTCCTTCCAGCATGCTGGCATAAAGCATCCCTCTGAATTCAAGGACTGAAGCTGGTGCTTTTAATAAAGTTTCATCCATTTGTAGGTTGACTTTAATGAGTCCTTGATGACAGGCAGGCTGAGAATAAACAAAACCAGCAAGATTCAACAAAGGAACTATTCCTCCTTCCTGACCCATCCAAAACCAAAGAAAATCCCAACCAGTGTTGGAGTTAGGGATGCTTTACAAAAAAAGAGCAGGAGAGGAACAATTCAAGAGCATAAAAATGCACAGAAACAGTTTTAATTGAAATGGCATGACAGCCTGTTGGCAACAGGGATGTCACCTTCAATTCAGCAGCCAGGCTGATATCTGGCAAGTTTTCCACTACTCAAGGGGGCTGAAAGGCAAGGAGAGATTTTACTGAACCAACCACCTCCAGTGAGGAAATGTTGTAATCTGTGATAAGCAAAATCCTCTTAGAGGACCTGCACTTATGAAAATATATTCTAGAAGCAAGCAAGAATTGAAGTATTAGAAAATGAGCAGGAAAAAAAAAGAAACAGTGAGTTAAAACTGGACGTGCTCCAGAGTTTACCTGGTAATGTTGATTCTGAATCAGGTTGTCAGCGTGGCGTTCCTGGGAAGAGAAAGACACGGGTCTGTTACCTGCTTGGTCCAGTCTTCAGAGCTCCTAATGGCTCCTAGCAAGTTATGATGCAGCAGCTGCCCGCTGCCCCAGCAGAGCAGTGGCCCTCATGATCCTGAACATGCACAACAACTCCAAAAAATGAAGTACAAACCCATGAGCTCCTTACTGTGAATGTTTTGAGGTTTTCGTGCCTCTTCCGCTCATTGTCAGAGTCATCACCTGGGCACAGCTGGTTGTGGATCCACTTGCAGAGGTACCAGACTGATTTAGGACTAGGGACAATGTTAAAAGGAGGGGGCAGAGTGGCACCTTCGTCGAAGTAACTCATCCAGAGCTTCGTTCGTGCGAACTTCCATTCGATGTCTGCGTGGTCCTACGAGGGAAGGAAAGAGATCATCAGCAGCTCCAGGCAGGTGTTCCTGGAGCGAATACCCACAGCCAAGGAGGTGACACGGAGAAAGGATTTCTCCAGCTGCAGGCAAAGCAATATTGCTTCTTCCATCTCCCTTGCTGGGAGATGTGCTTAAAAAACTGGTGTGAAATGTAGCTGGAGTGTAAAAAGACCAACCACTGAGAAATGAGAGGACAGCAACATCCAGCAAAGAGAATTTCAAGTGCTAAAGCCCATCTTTGTCCTTAAGAGGTTGTGCTTATTCACACGATACAAGTTCACCAATACGAAAGTTCACCAAGAAGCACAAACCCACATTTCTTAGTTTACTTTTTGCTAGCACTTTTATTACCACAAGCCATTGTTTCTCATGTCTAAATCCAGTGAATTCTCATGTCTAAATCCAATGAGTTCTCATATTCTTCCCCAGGAAAAGATCTTTCATGATGGTTTTTTTTTTTTGATTTGTTTTCTACAGCATCCATTAATTCTGCTCCTATAAGAAAGTGACACGTTTTATGTGTGCCACGTTTCACATCTTGTCTCTGCATTATCATTCCAGGATGAATGATAATGGTGGGGTTTTTACATTATATTATCACCATGATAGCTGGCTTGCTCTAGTGCTTTTCACCCCAGTAAAGTGAGGGTGGGAAGTTAATAGCATCATTTTACAGCTGCACAGAGGGTCTATGCAGTCCCCAGGAGAGGAGTATGGAAGACACTGATCTTACAAACTTCAAAATGGGGCTCCCCCAATCAAGCCATCTGCAGTCATCTGATCCATGGAGCCAACAGGCTGTTCTGCCCAGAACAAACTGCATATTCCCTGAACATCAGGGCAGAGGCAGCTACAGCTGGGACTCGGATGCTGCAGCAATTCAGAACAGATCTCACGCTGACGGTTGTGACATTTTAGCTGTTCAGCATTTACATGAACAGTATCTGACATGAGATTAAACTGAAGCCATGACGATTCAGGCTAAGTAACAGTGCAAGGTGGGAGAAAAGGACAATGGGGGGTTTTTAATTTTACAAGGAGATTTCAAGCAGGGTGGAACGAGCAGCTGACTGAGTGAGGGATGTTGGGCCTCAGCTCACCGAGCCGGGCACTGAAGTGTAGGACAGGGAGCTTAATAAAACATGCCTGACCATCATGCCCAAAAAATTACGACACTGGCTTTCTGGCTGCACTCCAGTGCTCTGACATGGGTAAAATATGCTCACATTTCGACAGTGAGGTGCAGCTGAACTCCATTTTAGCAGCGCACTCAAATGACACGCAGCTCCCGATTTAAAAGGCCTGTCTTGCCGGCCCAGGAGTGTATTAGTCTCTGCAGATGGTCTGAATCAGCCCAGAACACGACTGTCCCGTGCCAGCTTACCAAAAGGGCTGTTTGCAGGCCACAGGTAGACTCAGAGATGCAGCCTGGCATGCCCCTTTTCCTCTTACACAATCAGACCCCATAAACAGCGAAACTGCAGCATCACTGTGAAGTATGAGAAGTTGATGCCGGTGGAAATGAAGTTCTGGGTAGTAAAAAATGCAATTTGTAGCAGTAGAAATAATTGCCCCCACTAAAAAAAAAAAAGAACAACTCCTGCTGATGTTTTTCTTCATTTGCCTCTACCTGCAGGCTGCTACCAGGTCTGCAGAGCTCAGGGAGAATCTGGGTTAGGGGCAACCAGCCCACAGGACAATGCTGCTTAAAAACCAGGTCAGTGAAGAAATTTTTCCTGATATCCAACCTAAACCTGCCCTGCTCTCTGCCAGGAATAACTCAGCGGTGACTGCACGTTGAAACACTGCAAACCAGAGGTGAGCTGCTAGTTCAAGCATCTAAAACTGTTTTCTGGGGGTGAACAACTGCAGGAGACCAGTGCTGAGTTACACAGCCCTGATGTGGGTAAGCATGAACTACAAACACTCGGCAGCACTGACAGCGAGGGAGTTCAGGGCAAGGAGAGTGTGTTGTGATGGATAGAGACATATATTTTAACTTCTTTGTCAATACAGAAGTAGGTGTGAATGTCCTACTGAGGGTTCAGAAGGGAGAAGGCAGTTTGGAGAAGGTCATAAATCCACCCTTCCCTTCTATAAAGGTCCATCAAAGGTCCAGTGTCAGTGGTGGGGGTTGGATCAGGTGTGGTGACTTGGCAGCAATTTCCTCCAGCACATTATAGGAGGGAACGTCCTGGTGAAGATGTAATTTGGTAGTGGATGCTGTTTGAAGAGTAAGGCAAACCTCTAGCTTGGGGATTGCAGACTTGTTTCTGGGAAAGGAAGGAAGAAAAGGGCTAAAAAGCTTTTCTGCACAGGGTGTTTTCTGTTTGTTCTCTCATTTTAAAAATAACTGAAGGGGACACTTCATCCCTGGAAGTGTTCAAGGCCAGGTTGGACGGGGCTTGGAGCAACCTGATCTAGTGGAAAGTGTCCCTGCCATGGCAGGTTAGAACAAGATGACCTCTAAAAGCCCTTCCAAGCCAAAGCATTCTGTGATTGTATGACTACGTGGGCTTTACTAGGGGCTGAGTGGGCTATCTCCAAGCGTTCTTAGAGGGCATCTTTTTGGTGACATTTATAATAAGCTAAAGAAACACACCCAGCAGCTTTGCAAGGGTGACCTTGTTGCTTTAAGAATTTTAACCCGAGTTTGGATTGCACTGTCCTCTCTTTTGCCCTTGTTCCTGTCATTTTCTTCCTAGCACCGTTCAGCATTTCAGCTATCAAACACTCTACTGAAGAGGGCCGAGCCCTCAAGCTCAAAGAATGCACAAGCTCAAAGAAACCAGCACTTGGCTTCACTGTGAGGGAAAAAAAAGGTCTTGCTTCCTAAAACAAGGTGAATGTGTCATCCTGGACACATAATCCTCTTGCAAATCTCTGCCATTTGAAGTGAGAATGAATCTCCCACAAGGATTTCCCCATGGGATCACTGATGCCATCTTACTGTAGGGGTTGCAAACATCTTCTAATTCAGTCAAAGTGAGGCATTCACAGATGTGCCAGATTTTAAGTGATTACCTGCTACGCTAATTATCCAGGATAATTCAAGCATTAATCTCCATCTTTATGTCTGTGTAGAAAATGTGTTGTTTACAGTTTGTGAGATGTTTTCTATAAAGGTTTCCATAACCCTCTGCTTGTTGGGCAATACAGGTTAGATCACCTTTGCCAAATAACAGCCAGATTCCCAGTGGGTCCTGAGACCCAACAATGGAAGAGGGTGTCTGCTCTCTGTATGAGGTGTTTTCCCACTGCCACAGCGTTCCTCACCTCTTCACAACTTCAGTATTTCAGTTCCCTCGTGCCCAGGAAGCTGGTGGAGGAAATCACTGTGACTTTTATCTCAGCACACAGAAGCTGAAGCAGAGGGCTGGCCTGGGGGAAGCCTCCAGCAAACTGGGACATAGGAGCCTAAAATCCTGACTCTTGAGTTAGCATCCCTGGAAGCACTGGGAGAGCCCTGAATTTCAGTTAGCTCCAGGTTGCCAGGCTGAAAGGGATTCTGGCAGCTCCCTGAACTCTGGCACGCTGGGGTTTGCTCTGGATCAGGCTGGTGCAGAGCCTCAGCTCAGAAGGGCAGGGTTAGAGGAGATATTAGGACGGAGTCCTTCCCTGTGAGAGGAGGGAGGCCCTGGCACAGGTTGCCCAGAGAAGCTGTGGTTGCCCCACCCCTGGAAGTGTCCAAGGCCAGGCTGGATGGGGCTTGGAGCAACCTGGGCTAGTGGAAGATGTCCCTGCCCATGGCAGGGGTGCTGGACTCGATGACGTTTAAGGTCCCCTCCAACCCAAACCATTCTGTGATTCCGTGATGCAATCACAAGATAATCAGTTACTTCAGCTACATGCAAGGGCTTCTGCCCACCTGGAAGATAAAGTATAAAGATCTCTAGTGTTGTTCTAGCTGGCAGGAAAAGGGCTGCACGTGCCTTTCCTGTGTTTTATTACCCAACAGCCAGTGGGCTGCTGCCTGTCAGATGCAGATACAGCTGGCTGTGACAATGCCCTCAGGAGCAGGCTGGCTGGCTGGCTGTGGCTGGCTGCCTTCGAAGGAGGGATGGGAAGCTTTCCAGTTCTGCTGGGAATGCTGGCAGAAGCTGGTGTGATTTCTGCAGCAGGACTGCTGCTGTCCCATCTCAGGAAGAGCTACAGGCAGCCCCACAAGACTAGGACGTGCCCAAGTACTTTCCTCCAGGAAGGAGGGGGAAATGTAACATTTCCCTGAGTAAGGGAGGATGGTTGCCCCAGAGGCACAGGAACTTCAAAGGTGCTTTTTCTGCTGTGTAATTAGCTGTGCTGTAAAACGTAGGAGGAGTCAGTAGACTACATAATATATTTCTCTCTCACATGCCTCTTTACTGCTCTTTGCTAAACCCAGAGCAGGAAGCAGCAGAGAAGATATATCAGTCCTGGCTGTTAAGCAGGCCAGCACAGGAAAGATGCCCTTGCTGTGTCTTGAACAGAAAGCACCGCAGGATGAGGGTCAGGAGAAAGTTAATCTTTGCAGGACCTGACCCAGACAACTCTTGTGCCGTTTCAAAGCTGTTAATTTTGCAATATGTGTTGGGCAAACTGGTAATAACGTCAGCAGAGCTTGGGAGTTTGGTGACCAACTCAGAGGAGCAAGCAGCAAAAATCCAAGCAGGCTGTTTGACGTAAGTGATGCTTAACATTTCTCAGAGAAAAATATGGCATAGAAAGAAATAGTCTATGAAAAAATCAGGGAGTTACAAAGGCAATTAATGCCTAGGTAATTCAGCTGTAGCTGGCAACAAATTACTTTGCTTTCAGTGCTGGAGATGACATACTGAATGGTAAGAACTTAATGGGATCAATCTCAAAAATTATACAAGAAAAATTCTAAAGGAGGACAATCTAGCATTAGAAAAAGCAATTAGAACAGTCAGGGAATGAAACAGCCAGAGAAATGGTGAAAGTACCAACTACCACAGAATCACAGGCTGCACTGGAAGAAGCAAAGTCCTGAGCAGCAGCAACAAGGGCAGCCCCCCCTGTGAAGGGGAGCTGTGGCAATGCTCTGGGGACAAGAAGCCCATGGCAGAGGCAAACCAGCACATAAAAACCAGAGGGGTGCTGGTATGTGCACCAGCAGGCAGGGCAGGTGGGTGCAAAGGGAGAGCAGCTCTCAGGGAGCAGCTCCAAGAGGGATGCAGGGGGCTTTTAGCTGCAGCACAGGGAAAGAAAAGGATGTCTGTGGAGCATTGGCAAGTCCTGAAGAAATAGAAATAAATACTAGCACTGGGATAAAGTGAATTCTTAGACCAGGATAGAGGTAAAGACTTGAATTCAGATAAGAGCTATCCCTGTCTGGCAGAAGGCAGCAAGGCTCTTAGGTGAGGAAAGCAAACAGAGCAAAAGGGAGGAAAAAACCATAAATCTAAATTTTTACATAGCAGAGAAGCCATCACTGGGACTGTGAGCCTTTAAAACTTGAAAGCTGGGGGAAGATCCCACTCATGGCAGAGCCCGTGAAAGAACACACAGTAAAGTCAGGAAAAGTCTCCTTCATCTGGCAGTGTCTTGGGAGTGTCAACAAGACACACAGCCCAACAACTGCATTTTATTGTAAGATGGACAGAGGACTCCATCCTTGGAGCTGCAGCAACGAGGCTCAGAAATTACAGAAACAGAAATTATGGTCTCTGGTTGCAATGGAAAGGAAAACCACGAGTGGCTTCTAAACAGAGCATGGGCTTTCCCTCCTGAGGGAGAGCACACCTGTGAGATGAGCTGTGGAACTGGCCATCCCTTCCCAGAACGGGCCTCCACACTGGGAGGGAGTTGAGGGAGTTGGCTGATTCCCCAGGGAATCAGTTTGTTTGTATTTGGAACATGCATGCTTTAGCATCTCTGCTGTTTATATCTCCCATGTGCAGAATATATTCATAATTGAAGCTTTTATTATAGCAGGGCCCTGCATTCCACAATGGACTTAGAAGGCCAAAGAATATTAAAGAAAACATAGAGAACTGGGGACTGTGCTGGTTTCAGTGCAGTTAAATTATGTGAACTGACACCTTTTTGTTTCTGCAGCCATATTCCAGTAAAGTCCTGTTTTTAGTATCCATAGTCAAATAAACTGGAGCAGTAGGAAGGTCAGGCAAATAGTTCTCTAAAAAAGCCTCAGGAGGAAGAAACAAAGAGGAAGATATCACCCAGGCTTTGTTCTTCCTGACATCCATTTAACACTGCCTGATAAGAGCCTCTCTTCATGCTGAAGGTCAGAAAGATAAGGGGCATCTGTGCTGATCATGTTAACTAGCTCCAGCCGGGTCAAAATCAAGTAATTCACACATGGCTCGAGAGAAACGGTGGGCTGAGAAGGTATAGCTAACCTTAAGTGCTGATGACTTAGTGCCATGACAAAGAATTTAGTCTCATTTCTACTTGGGTTATTTCCAGAATATTATCTTGGATTTTATTTTTTTTTCTGCATAGCCAGTCAGCCTAAGATTTGACTTGCAAGGAAGAAGAAACAACCCAAACAATTCTGTGAGTCTATAAACTTATAATTGCAAAAGTTACCATGCAGGTACTACACTGGAGATACTGCTGGGCTTAAGAAAGTGAGTGTTCCTCTCTGAGCAATCAGTGGTCCTTACTAAAGCTTAGAAATTGAGCTCAATTCTCAGCCTTATGCCTTTAGGGCGCTCAATCATATCAGTCCACACAATGCTGGAGGATGGCAATCTTGGCACAGCTAGATTCTCTCTAGATGAATGAGCTCTCTCTGCTGGACACAGCTTTACTGAGAGCCAGCGTGATGCTCTGGCACAAACTTGCCCTGGAAAGAAGGAGCATTACAAAATCTACCACCTGGCAAAGCACTTGGTTTGCCTTCTCGAGCTGAGGAGCCGCAGATACATTTCAAAGGGAAAGGACACGTTTGCTTAAACTCAGGGGGAGAGCCTAAAAGCCAGCATGTGAGTCATGTTATCTCGGTGAAGACTAGAGCAAAATGCAGCAAAAACTGGGCTGAAACAGCCTGGGGGTTCTGCAGGGGGACGTGGAGGTGCAAGGCTTCACCTCGTGGTATCTCCTCACAATCAAAGTCAGCGGGGAGCCATGGCTGGTGTTGTTCAAGTCCCCCTCCCTGCTCCAGAATGACTGTACATAACTCTCTGTACGTGTTTTCAGGCACCAAAGGCTTTAGTGTTTTGCTCTTTTATGCCTGGTCATAAAGTGCCTTTCCTCAGCGAAGGAGTGGTGCTGGATTATGTGTTTTACTGAGCCTGTAAAGGTCGTAGCACCAGGGGGAGAAGCAGGTGCCTGACACCTCTGGAAGTCAGCCTACTTGCACAATAAATGCAGTGGCTGAGCTGAGCTGCCAAAAAATTGAAGAATTGCCGCAAAATGAAAAAAAATCCCACGCCCTGATCATTTAAATACGTCCTTGAGCCAAAAGAAAAGGATGAATTATATATGTATGAGATCACTCAAGTCTCTAAGTGAACCCTGAGCTGTGCAGATAGCACTGACTCAGGAGAGAATAAGCAGGGGTTGTGGCTGAAGGGCTGTGGAGGACAGGGCCACAAACAGAAACACAGCATCCAGGTTATCCCCATTTAATTGCATGGAGTTGTGCATGTGCTGCTTCCCTGTATCACCAGCATCAACTTGCTGGAGTGTTGAAAATGAAATCTGGGAAGAACTGGCAACCAAGAAGTCTCTTTTCAGAGAATTCTTAATAATATAGCTGTTCCCATTGCTCCACGTCAGGGGATAAATCCCTGCTAGTTTTTCACCGCTTTTCCCTCAGTAACATTCCTCCTTCATCTTTCACTTCTCCTCTTTCCTTCTGCCTTTCTAACAAGAGTCCCCTCCAAGCAGAAGCTCAGGATAATGCTAATTGAGCTTGTCAGGCCTAAATAAAAGATGGGAGAATGCAGGGGGCTGCAGCCTATGTGGTTCCATCTGGATACTTCAACTTCTATCATGTAGCAAGAGCAAACCTTGCTGCGCCGCTTTGCACGTAATGGGCAGAGACTTATTGACCTGTCAGGTGGGGCACTGGTGTGTTAACTACCCCAAAAAAGAAACCCCAAATCCCATCAGCAAATTCCCTGTGATATCTTAAAACAGCCAGAGGTCATCTACGGATCGCAGGCTCCTCTTGTTTTTTCACTTAACTGTAATGACTGTGCTCTGAAGGAGACCCGGAGTGGTTTGGCCAGGGTGGTACACGGGGTTGCAGAAACATCTGGGGTTTTTCAAAGATTAAAAGCCATAGGAAGGATTAACCTTCTGATCCTGATGACAAGACTTGCACGAGCAGGGGTAGCAGGATCAGGCCCTAGGATGGAGAATTAGCTTTGTCTGCTCTAACAACAGAAGAAAGATGCAGCGCGTGAAGCCAGAGCACAGCGAGTGCCTCTATTGAGAGGCTCTGCGAACACCAGATGAATATTAACAACTTGATCCCAGTCCAGGGGTTATATGTAATTAGGCCAAAGCCAGCAAAAAGACAAACAGTTCTACACCTTCAAATGAATACTTCAGCTTGCTAACAAAAAGCAATTAAGCTGCCTGCCAGTCTGGAGCAAGGCTCCAGGGCTGATTTCACACCCAGGGCCTCTTGCTGTATGGTAGCATCCCATCACACCACCGCTGCAACCTATTTCCCCCCATCCAGTCACAAGCACCAGAGACAGCAGCCAGTCCTGGGAATCAATCCCACCCCTCTGAAGGTGTGCTACAGCTACCCAAGAGGGAACTGGAAAGCAGAGGTCCAGCATTTTTTCACAAGGATCATACTTCAGGGGGAAATATAACAGAAATCATAGAAGCACGGAATGGTTTGGGTTAAAAGGGATCTTAGGGATCATCTAGATCATGGGCAGGGACACCTTCCACTAGCCCAGGTTGCTCCAAGCCTTGCCCAACCTGGCCTTGGACACTTCCAGGGATGGGGCAGCCACAGCTTCTCTGGGCAACCTGTGCCAGGGCCTCCCCACCCTCATGGGGATGTGTTTCCTAATGTGTAATCTCAGTCAGCTTAAGGCCGTTCCCCTTTGCCCTTTCAGCCTGTCCAAACCTCACCAAGTCAGTGCAAGAGAATTTGCCACTTCAGTGAATTATTGTTGACGATATGGATGAGTTTTAGCACAGTAACTGAGACCTGGGCAATTGCAGAATGAAGAAAAGGTTTGAGTGTGTTACCTGCACACTGGGTACAGGTTCTGCATGTGGGCACTGACCAGCACATGTGTATGTTGGTCACCAGGAGGCTCTCAGGGCCAAAGAGGGATATTTCACTTAGCTGGCAAACCGAGGAAGAGCCATTTAATCCTCCTTCTAGAACCTAGCTGTTTTATAGTACCACAGAAAGCTTCAAGAGATATTAATCCCAGCTTGTATTGGCAACATTACACGAGAATAATTTAATTTCCTGCTGTATGACAGTTAAAAATCAACAACATTTCAATTTCTAAGAAACGCAAATTAAGGGTTCTGAAGTGGGACTGAGATGAATACTTCCTGAGGATTTAAAATAGCTTAGATTTGAGCCCAGACTGAGGAGCTTGGCCTTACCTCCATATGGGGACAACTTACCACCCCAAAACCTGACACATGCAGGGATGGCCAGCTGTGTATCTCAAACTAAGTTCACTGATTCATAAAATACCTCCTTAGCAAAACCACAAGTAATAACTGGGCAGGCTGTGCAAGCAGAGGAGGTGCAACATTTTTCTGACAGTTCTCAGGGTCAAAAATCACAGTGGGAAAGAGAATTTCTGCTGGCATTGTGAATTAAACTGACTAGCAATTACTGCCATGGTGCTGAGGCGCTGCAGAAAGCTAGAGGAACTTGTGTGCTTTGTAGATGAAGAAAAGTTTGGAACTACTGCATAGGGGAAATCCAAAGTTACTTATGAAACAACGTAACAGGGAGCTGAAAAATCTTTATATGACTCTGTGCCTTAATTTTTAAGCTCTCTAGTCGGCAAAAATCGAGACAATTCCATGTCCAACATCCCCCACACTTACAGTCAAGGTTTCACTTATTTTCAGCTGCACATACCATTTCTGTTTACTGTACAGCTTTTGTTTTGCTATGCCAAGTAGTTCTCATTTTCACACTTGTCCTTCATTATATGTGCTGATCCACACATTTCATCCCATCGTTTCGATCTGCACCCCGAGTCTG
The DNA here is from genome assembly GCA_035583135.1 of Lophotriccus pileatus. Taxonomy (NCBI): domain Eukaryota; kingdom Metazoa; phylum Chordata; class Aves; order Passeriformes; family Tyrannidae; genus Lophotriccus; species Lophotriccus pileatus. The sequence goes on from JAWWES010000150.1 coordinate 16,987,926, forward strand.
GTGTCCAATGCCCCGATTTCTCCAAACCCAAATGCTGGCAACTGAGTTCCAATTTGGTCATGCACTGCTCGCAGAGAGATGCATTTAAAAGTTATTGTTTTAAAAAAGACTGATGTCTTCTGCAGTAACAGCTGTCTGATATGAACTGGTTCCAGTGACTAATCGTCGAGTGACTTCCCAGAATATCACGGATGTGTCCATAAAGAGCACGCTTTCAGAAAATATGAGCAGATTGCCAGCTGCCTGAGAAACTTCCCTGCACCTGAGGGCACCAAAATGCACCTGCACCCCCAGGAACACCCACTATTGCATTGCTTTGAAAACTGGCAAACTTCAGATGTAGCCAAGTGGCAACTGATAAGAAACAGCCCATCACATAAAGTGTCCTCATCACCCACTCTGTTACTTTCTGCCTCTTACAAATGATGGAGCCACCTGGCTGCTCTCATGTCATTCCACTGTCCTCTTGTCGTGGTGACAAACTCCCCCTCTTCATGGGGTGATGGTATTTCTGTCACATCTGGGAAGGCACTGAGATGAGGGACCTGGCACTGCATAACATCCCACTGCGTTCTGTGCAGCTTGGATGAAACATTCAGATCTTCCCACGGTGAAACAGCACAAAGTACAGGGAAATTGGGGGGGCATTTGGATTTTGTTTACTTTATTGATGAATGACAGTGTCTGCCACAACCAGCTCTTGCCAACGTTCGGCCAAAGAGATAGATTGGCTCTATGAAAATAATCGATATTGAAACTGCTTTAGGGGACCCCCTAGAAATATGTATTTATCCAAGTCTGAAGCAGCTTAGGAAAAAACCCAAATTATGGCAGAAAAATTCTTCCATCTCTGAGCTAAGGATCACTCCAAGCTGTGCAGAGGTTTTATTCTTTGCCTGCCTTGCTCTGCCTTCCACAGACACCTGTGGTTTCATGCTCTGTACCTGCAGTGCCTAATTAAGTACCAAGCCCGAATCCCCACGCTGGGGAGACACAACGAAGGGCCCAGGAAGGGCAAATCAGATCCTCCCATCCCAAACCTCACAGCCCAGTGGAGCAAAGCTAACCTAAAGAATACCTGCCACAAATGCATCAGTCTATTTGTCCCTGCAAGAAAGGAGGGGACAAAGCTTGCACTGCAGCAGTGCCGCTGGCTCATTAGCAAGAGGAATTAAGGAAGGTGTCCTCAGCACTCCACTGCAGGGAAATCAACAAGCAGAGAGGCACTCTCAGCTCATCCTCCACGTCTAGCTTGTTTTATTTCTCTGCAGAGTGCTGCACGTGGCACCAGATTTCCCACTGAGGCACTGGAGAGGGAGGCCTCCACCCCACCCCACCCCAAGGGCTTCTCCCCCTCCTCCCTCCCTGGAATGCTGTCACTCTGTGCATATTCAGTGTACTATCAACACCAGGAGGAACAAATGCCCAGCCTAGGAACCAGCCTGCTGCGGTTCAGAAAGGGGTGAACACCGTTACAGGAGAGTTAGAAAATGATCCACATTTGTAAAAGCTCAACATTTATTAACGACTTGTTTTCTTCGGGGAAAAAGATTAATTGATGTTTGCCCTTAGAAGGCACACGAAGAAAATTTGTCCCCCGGAGAACGCACGCAGAAATTTAGCTTCAAAAACCCAGCTGCATGCACTGCAGGAGAAAAGATGGAAAGTGACTGCCTCTTGCCTTCCCAAGGAACTTCACTGCCCTTGGTAGCAGCTGCAGTGTGACAGCTTCAGTGATGAAGAAGTGCCCCGCAGCATTTTCACTCTCACTCTCCTGGGCAGGGGTTCATGCTGCACGCTGAACTGAGCATCACACCTCAGTTATCCCGTATTTCAGTCCCCAGGTCTCTCAGGTGCAGACTTTGGTGGAGCAAGTCACTGCTCCCAGCGGCTCCAGAAACAAAACTATTAATGCAACAGCCCTCTCTGGACCGATCACTCCAGTTAATTGTTATGATGGCTCTCTCTAATTCAGAGGGGGTTGTTTGTTTAATGTGTCACTGCATCACGAGAATTATTCAGGTGATGAGTGGTTTGTATCCCAGTGAACAGCAAATACTGCTATTCTTGTGTCAGTCTTAGGTTTGGGCTTTGTCTTACTGACAAGCCTATTTGATGACAATAAAGGAAGGGGAATGGAAGAAAATGGCCAAGGAGAGAATCTTTGTTCCAGTCTCCCTGGAATGTGAGGAAACAAAGCACTGAACAAAGAGAAAGCACTTAATGCAACAAAACAGACTGATAAAGCAGCAATGTCTTTGTGATAAAGTTCTTTTCTGCTCGTCTGGAAAGCCGAGGGTTTTTTTAATATGATAAAGATCAGATGTCCAAAAGTATCACCGATTTGATGGGTCTGTGCTCAGTCTGACTGAGTGAATTTAGGAGCCACTTGAATCAGCAGATTCAACAACAGTTGTGGAACCTGTTCAAACATAACTCAGTACTCTGCTCTGTGTGCTTTAGCCAGGATAGGAGCTCACCCACACATCCCCCCAGAGACTTGTCCAGGAATTTGGGAATGGAAATTGCAGGACAACTGGTGCTGCTTCTGTTTTTTTCCTCTGGTTTATCCTGCATTTTCTAGAGCAAAAAAAAAGAGTCACCTAAAGCAGAGGAGCAAGTCTCTACTCTGCCTGTACTGCCGAATGACCAGAGGAGGACAAACCTGACCTTCCCGACTCCTGTTTCTGTTCACAGATGATGTAACAGCTCATCACCTCACTATGTCCAGAACTACCGTTGCAGGGCTCAAAACTGGAAAGCAAGTGTCAAGTGGTTCACCTGAAGTACTGTGCACACAAGATTTCACTTCCTTACGTGCTGCTTCTGACCTGAAGAGCCTTAAAATGCAGAGCCCTGCTGCTTTAGCTTTCAGTCTGTTGACAAATTTAATCATCAAGGTACAGCCTGGCTCTTGAGTACACGGAATGAGATTACAGTAGAGAAGCAGCTTTGACCACTCCAATGACAGTTAAGTTTCAAACTGGCAGACCTGAGCTGCCTCAGCTCGGATCCATCCCACACTGAGATTCCTCAGAAACCTCAGAACATGGGTTTAGAGAGTCAGCTGCCAGGAGACTGGCTGGCTGGTGTTACAGCTGGACACGGGCTAATTTCAGGTGGGAAGACTGCAGAAAAAGAAATTGCAGGACTGGGCTCCTGACACACACAGTTTCACCCGAGAAAATACTAATAGGATAAAAAAAATGTAATAAACCACCCACCTCTCAAGTTAAAAGGAAGCATCAGGAAGCAGTGGGAAGGTTTCCCTTTGTATTCTCTCTCTACCACAGCGTAAATCAGCTACTAATGACAAGGTGGTCAGTGAAGTTACTTGACAGGAGGAGACAGGGGCATATCACAGCTCCTAAGCCTTTTCCAGCTAAGAGGCATTACAAACAGAGCAAAACCTCCTCCACAAGCATGATTCAGGCTAGTGAGCAGAAATCCCAACTACCTGCTGTCAAAAGCTGGGGGCAGCAGTCTCCAGCATCCCAGAAGGTACACACTCGCTGTAAGGCAAACAAATGAGGCACACACAGAGAAAAATAAAAGCACAAGGAAACAGAAGAAGGAGATAACTCACAGCAATGAGCTGGTAGGAGTTGTTCATCATGGCTATGAGCATGTTCAGCAGCACAACAAGGGAGATGACATTGTAGGTCCCAAACATGGTGGCCCCAACGAATTCTGTGAACTCATGCCTGGCTTTCACGTTGGTGACGTAGAGATTCAGCAGCCCGAACACAGACCAGAAGAGGGACTGGAGGGTCTCAAAAAGTCTGCAAAGAAAAAGATCTTTACTCAGCTACCTGATGCTGGAGGGTGGAAAACAACTCCTTGTTGGGGCAGTTTTCAGGTAGGGAACACAGATATTGGGAATCAGCACGGAGCAGCCACTCCATACAACCATTTATCCTCCCTGGGGACAGTCTGTGCTCCAGCCACAGCGACCCACTGGCCAACACACGTGGGAGTTGTGTCACATCAACAACATTTGTGACCTGTTCAAAGCCCTGTCCGTGTCCTTGGGAGAGGCAACCCGCCTAACTGCCCTAAGGAACCCCAGCCTCCCTTTCCCACTCTAAACACATGCAAAGAACAGCCACAATATATTCCCTCTGATTAAAACTGCCATGCTGTGACAATGCTGTTATCTATAAGCTCTCCTGTTTAATCGCTGCCTGCATCATTAACATGCCTGCAGGATGAATGTTCAGGAACCCATGCCCCTGTACAGCACGACCACTGCAGTTAAACAGCACCCAAAAATGAGGCACCACAAGGTGAGAGACGTGAGAAATCACGTCCACTTGCCCCTGTTGCTCTAACCCATAGGCTGAGAGCTTGCACTTGTTTCAGCCCAGTCTGTTTGCAAAGCCCCTGCCTGGAAACACTGGTCACTCCAGCTGGTTGGTGCAGCAGCTCCATCCCTGGCAGGGCAGAGCCCTGCAACCACTGAGCAGGAACCACAGCACAGCAATTCAGTTCCAGTGTTTTCTTCCTCTTTTGAAGTCTTCCTGCCATAGATGAACTAGACCCGACCCCGCTGTGCTGATGAGATCATACCAGGGCTCTCTCGGCTTCAGCCACAGACAAGTGACCTTTAGCAATCATGTCAGATACGTAATCAGCAATCTAAATAATTGGCCTGCTTGAGCATCTTTGCTTTGGCTTTCCAAAATATGGCATTTATGTCATCCAAAAGTACATTTATATACCTTTATATTAAGAGTTTCCATTTTGGCCTGAGGTCAGCAGATATTTTCAAATGCAACTACCAGACAAAGCAATGCAAATTCAGATACTTTACTTGACATACCAGGAATCTGTTCTCCCAGCATTTCCAGGCACCTGTTCACATGTACCCCCATGCCTTTTATGAGGATTTAGTTTCTTTACACATTGTGGATGGATCTTACATTTTTCACTGGCCAAAATCATAAAGACTCTCTAAAGCAAAAAATTCTTTCTTCCAAAAGTCGGCAGGCTGTTCGTTATATTTATTAAATTAAAATAAATGAGGAGGTAAAATAAGGATTAACCAAAGAATGCTAAACTTTTCTCTACTAAAAATAGTGGGGTGCTAGCTATCTTTTAGAATATTTATAACATTTTTACTATTAGCAGTAGAAGTCCTGCCTGGGCTGCAGGCTCACAGGAGACAGAAGTTCCTGTCATTAAAGTGAAATCCGTCCTAGAAGTGATCAATGCGTTGCTCTGGATGCATAATTTATTAATATAAAGTAGAATGTATAATTCGGGCCCAGGCTGGGGCCAACATATTTACAGGTGGAATTGTGGTCCCTCTTGAAAAAGACATGCTGGTTCCTGCAGCTCTGCACAGCAGCAAGGCTTAGTTACTCTTCCCTTAGTGTTTCGTGACAGGACAGATCCACCACCTCCTTTTAAAATACATGTTTCAGGTGGGACTCAACAATGCTTTAGGAAGTAGCTTTGGAAAAAAAAAATGGAATTTTGTAAACAGTGACTGAGAGTGTATTTTGGATCTTGAGCAAATAGGAGAGAATTCTCAAAGCTCCACCACTCTCCATGGCAGCTGAGAGAAAGCAAGTGCCCCCCTCCGCCACAGGAACAGGGAAAATGGCCCCAGTGAGGACACAGCAGGCACCCCTTCCTCCTCTTCCTCACTCTTCTCCCTCCTTCAGTTGGCAGCATCACAGCTATAAACACATTTTCCAACTGTCTGGCTAAGCAGCAGGCACTCTGCTTCCTGAGGGATGGCAGGGCCAAAGCCGAAAACCTCAAATTATTCATGACTTCCTCTTGTTGCTGTCACAAAGGGAGATTATTTTTCCATGATCTGTGTTTGAAAGGCAGAAAATTTCCTCACAAGAAAATATTAAGCCCACCCTTGGAGAGTAATAGGAAATAATGGGCCAGTAAATAGGTGTCACACTTGACACGAGCTGTGCACACACAAGGGGCATCCTCTCTTCTTCCCTGGCAAAATTAGGGCTCCTTGTGTGACTGCCTAGGAATGCTGGTGGGAATCAAAGGGCCCTCACTGAAAGCTTTTTGCATTTATTCCTTCGTTAGGAATGAACTCCGAGCAAACTCGGGGTACCACCAGCTCTAGCTGAACTGGCTCCAGCCATGTTTGCTTTCCCCCAGCTCCATGATGTTTGCATCTGCAAGCTGCTCCTTCCCAGCCACTCAGCCCACGCTGTGCATTTGCTTCATAGCCAAATGCTGCACTGGGGGTGTTCATAACAACCATTTAAACTTTCGAGAAGACGTTGAATAAATTTCTTAAACGAGCCTCAAACAAAAAGTGCCCGCAGAGTGTTCTCTCCCCTGCCAGGAGACCTCTCTCCTAATGGATCCCCTCCCACTGCGATTTTGTTTTACCCAAACCTTTGCCACAAAGGCTGAGCCCCCTCAATTTCCTTTCTGTGCTACGTTCTCCTTGGCAGGGGGGGTTAAATGAATGTCAGGGTAGGAGAAATTGTGGCCTGTATTTAAGCTGATCCTGCTAATTCTCTATCATTTCTGGCTCCCAAGGCATTACAGCTCCCAGACCTGAGGATGGTTGGTTTTTCAAGTCAAATCCTGCTGTTGTTTCCCACTAATCTGATACAATAAAATCTGTAAAACAACCGGTTTGCAACGGTGACGTATTTCTGGGGCATGCAAAGCAATTAAACAGAAAAAAAAAAAGACTGAAATCTTTCATTCTGTTTCTCATTAGCACCATGCAGTTTCATCCATTTCCTCCAGACAGGCAAGGGTTTCATGAGAAAATTAATCAGGCCCTTGGTGGTCCTGCTCTGCAGTGGAAAATGGCACGTACCTGGTCTACCTGTCCTAAGGTCATGAGGCTCTTGAAGGCACAAGGAAATCCCACAGTTCTTCAAGGAGGGAGCCCACAGGACAATGCTGGAGCCTTTCCTCTCCCAGAAGAGTCATGTGGCCTCAGCCATCATCTGGTTTTGATAACAGTGCAAATATGTCCCAAATCCTTTCTTAACCCCAAGCCTTCAGCTGATGGAGGGTGGAGAATTATTGGGCATCATGACAAGTTTCATTTAATTTAGCATAAAGTGGTGGACAACAGTTTTGTTTTGCTTGTTTGTAGGGCATGGGCCTTTTTCTAGACTGTGCTTTATTTATTTCCCCTCCCATTGTGAGTTAAGTACTGTGCAAGCAGCAAGAACAATTGGGTGGGGGCTGATTATTATAATTATTTCTACTATTAGTAATTAAAACAAATATATCAGAAAGACAATTCATGTTATTTTTCAGCATGTGCTCTCTCTTTCAGCTCTGCCAGCTGTCCTCACAGCAATGTCCATGCCAACATCTCAGTCAAGTACCAGCATTCCCAGCAAAAAGGGTTTTGTTGGGATTTTAGTCTCACCCCACTGCAAGGAAATCAGAGAAGCTGCAATGTTATGCAGGCGTAAAAATGGTCTAGGTGAGATTGTTCTTTTTGCTGTATCACATTATTTATTAATACCTTTCTTTATTAGGTCTATCCCTTGTTTTCTACATTTTGGTTTGAACATTTTGTTCAGCTTTGCCTCCTTTCCTCCAGAATCAGACCAAAAAATTACTGTGGCAAAAGGATATTTGCTCTCTCAAACACACTGAAATTGTATATAGTCATAATAAGGCCTAAGTTCCAGGACCCTTTGGTCCAGAATTAAAATGACTGGCACCAGCTTGCAGACCTGAGTAAGAGTCTTGCTGACACAGAGCTCAGCAGAAGGTCTGCCCCAGTTCACTCACACCTTCCCTGCAGAGTCCAACCCCTCTCCTGGCATTTGCAAACGAATAAATAAAGGCACTTCCAGTACAGTGACAGACAACAGGCAAAAGTAGGCAATGCAGGGGACAGTGCAAGTTCAGTCTTAAAAGCAGAAAGGAAAGACCATCTTACGTGGAGAAGGCATTGTTCTGTTTCTCACATCGGATCCCCTTGCAGTTGTTGGGTTCCTCCGAGGCACTGGTCTCGTAATAAAAATAGAGCTGGTTCAGTCCATTTGCAAAAGCCAGAAGCACCAGGCAGTAGATAAAAAGGAATTTAAGGATGTCAAGCAGCATGCGTCCCAGAGAAATCTGCAAGGGTCCCAGGTGGGAATTCGCTGTAAAAAGGGATATGAGCCGCAAGGAACTTAAAATGTTGGATATTGCAAAGAGGGCTTCTGCAATGAGGGTCGGGTGCCACATCTCCCATTCCTCCCTTGGACGAGAGCCATTATACTGAAAGAAAGAAAGAATAAGGAAAAAAAAAAGTGAATTTTAGTGATATTACTCAGAGATCACTCAAAAAGCCACACCTGCTAATAACCAAGCCTTCACGGGTAAATCCTAACACTGGAGACTCAAGAAGTACTTCCGAACTTTTATGTCTCAGCCACTGTCAGACTAACATTTGGGATTCAGGAGTGAAGCTGCCTCGGTCAGGGCAGAGACTTCGGTTTAATGATGCCTTCTTATGAACTACCTTCTGGATTATGACCCCCTGACAGGGTGAGATGGAGGCTTCAGATATGTTTTTTAAAATTTTCTGAATTTTGAAGAGTTCACTGCATGTGGGTCTGTTAGGTCCACAAGTTCATACCCAATCTCCTTCTCCTTCAGCATTTAAAGGGGTTCAGATTTTAGCAGGATCCAGATGGAAATTTGCAATTTACCTCTTTTTTTCTTTTCTTTCTCCTCCTAAATATGACTGCACATCCAAAACACTGCACATTCTAGGAGCAACGTGAGGGACGAAGGAGGGAGGGAAGGAGGAAAGCAATGAGCTGTTGGATGCTTTCCTTCCCCAGTAATCTCAAAAAAAAGAAAGTGCCAGCAGCCCAGAACCAAGACGCTTCCTTCGTATTAATTTTCCTATTAGTTAATTTGTCACGGCAATTTTAGGAGAGGTCTTAATTACAGCTGAAACACTGAGTGCATCAACTGTAACATTAACGGGGTGTGTAATGTGACTGTAAAAGCAGGAGCATTTTCTGAGCAAAGTGCATCCAGATGCAGAGTGGGTAACACAAAAGAGCTGGTTCTGTAGATGTAACTGCTCTGGTTTAACTACACTGGCACCAGATATCGGAGTCAAAGACATTTAATATCAAGGAATAATTGTCCTTTTAACATTTTTTTCCTGCTCATTTAACACAAGACAGGCAAAAATGTACTTAGAATAATACAGCTAATAGTGTACCCAGCGTGTTTAGGACTCCCAAAATAATTTTGGGACCTTTCAAAAGGAAATAGTGTCAACATCAAACCCGAAAGACTTTCAGGGACTTTCTATTTAAATCCGAAGGTTCAATATATGCTCCCAAGTTTTTCAAGGGCGTAGCTAAAAGCAAGTTGATATTTCAAACTAATCCTCTGCATGAAGGAGATGAGACATGATACAAAGGCTGAATTTCAGCACGACCTCGGATTGCTTCTGACATTTCCAAACTGTTCTTTATTGCATGAACGTGGTGGCCTGAGCCTGTTAGCTTGATATAAGATAGGTCTTAAAATGTTTACAAACAGGCAGACATGTGAACTTTTGGTGGATATCCAGCAGTGGGGGTGGATGGTTGGGATCAGGAAGCCAAGAGAGCAGGTTTGCAGCATTACTCCCAGTTCTCCTCTGCAGGCTGGCTGGACACAGCAGCCTAGGGGCTCTCTGCTAGGGTTTAGCACACACTGCACATAAAGGTACGTGGAAAGGTCTTCTGCACCTCACACTTATTTTTAAAGCAACTTGTTGGGGTCGTATTTTGGCCCTTTATAAACTGCTGGTATATTCTCCCTTGGGAAACAGTCTCTTCAGAGCAGCCTGGCCTCACTGGTGACAGATAAATCTGCTGTATCATTAGGGTATCCAATGAAGCTGGGTATCTGGGAAGGCTGGAGTTATCTAGGTTAGTGTCTATTCAGAAGATAAAACACAGCAGAGATGTACACAGAATAGTACAGACAAATTATGTCAGGCTGTTACATTTACCATTCCTCATTACATGATAATTCAATGCAGCAAATGAAAACTGATTAAGAAGGTATTTCTACCCTATCATTAGCCTGAAGATTTCATTGGTATAGGACAATATCAGAGCGAGGAACCAGACAAATCAAGGAGAAAAAAAGTCTTCACGTAAAAACAAGGATGGAAAACATTAATGTCAGCGTGCAATTTAGTTTTTCTGATATTTGGCAGAAAGTTAAATGTCCATGTAATCCTTTGAAGAGCTGAGAAGTGTCAGAATATGGTATACTGGCGTACATCCCAACCTTTTCCAGGTCAGGGCCGTTCTATAAATAACAAGTCGCGTTGCAAAACGTTTTGAAGCCATTATCAAAGTTATAAATCCTTGTGTTCCAGAGCATACTGCAACCCCTCAGTGACACAGGTCAGAAGAGAGCTTCTGTGACCATCTGTTTCAGAACTGGTCCTACAGCAGATTTTATGCACCTCTCAGAATTGTCTGACATTGGTCCCCATCAGGTGCTGACATCAGATCAGTCGGGTTTAATCCCAGAGGGTCTGATCTCTACTCAAACAGACATGTCCCTGCAGACCTCCTTTTGTGTGCTGCCACACAGGTCTTTGGAGTTAACCTGCAAGTTTCTGGAGTTCTTACAGAGCACACAAACAAAGCTGCATATCCTTTGTACCTGTGGTTTGGCTGTGGGTTTAAATCTTATTATGTGACTGTATAAATCCATGGATACATGGCCCCTCTGGTAATTTGTGCCTGAGAAAGAACAAGGCTGTCAACATTTTAAGATTTGTTCCAAATCTTATAATTTCCAGCCTTTTTGTTTTGTTTTGTTTTGTTTGCAGCTTAAAGATCAACCTTTCAAGTCTGTAATTTCCCCCCTGGTTCTGAATAAAAGAAGTAAGCTGGGAGAATAAAAGACGTAATCTGTTCCTGCTTTGATGCTGTTACAGAGCTGCCTCTTCAGGGTAGCACCACCAGCCTAAAGCTTTTCCCTTTGAAAATATGACTCACCAAGACACAACCTTCAGGATTTTACAAAGGCCCCATAGCAGGGCTCTGTCTGCACTTTGGAGTCAATGGGCTTTACGAAATTTTCTGCTCTTTCCCTCTCTGCCTGCATACAGGCTGGGCAGGACTGAAAACAAGGCTGCTCTGGGGAAGTGCTTGTCCTGATTACCAGGAGCTGGGCCACAAGAAGTAGTGCCCTTCGAGCAGGGCAAACCCAACACAGCAGCACAGCAAAACCAGAAAGGGCATGAGTAGCCAAGGAGCTGCTTGATTTACACCTGAGTAATTACACCGACTGCAGCGAAGCTGCTGCTGATTCACACCCAGAGAAGAATCGGGCCAAGCACGAAGCTCAGCTGAAGCCAAAGAGGGCTACTGCAAAAGGAATTTTACAGGATGCCATTTGTGTCTCCTGTTTGGAAAAGGGAGACAGAAGGGAAGTGCTTCAGGCCATCCTCTGGCTTCAAGCCACGTGCACATGCTAATTTGGAGCACCAGAAGTTTATAAATGTGGAAGGTGCTTTTGAGGATGAGCTCTGATGTGCACTCCTAGCACAAATGGAACATGACAGAGAAGAGTCTACAGGATGTTAAAGCCCCAGCTTGCTCCTTTGTCACTTCCCTGCCAATAATTCATGCATTCAAGAGTAAGTTGCCTCCTTTTCATCAGATGGAAGCCTCCTACTAACCGCCTTGCTTTTCTCAGTAGACCTTTCACAAACTTCTGATTAGGAACCTGCAGATTGGAGTACTACAGATTATAAATCATGTTTTCACTATGTCTAACGTTGTTGAAAGAGGTGCAGTGTCAGTATGGAACATAAACAGCCTTGGCAATTGAGTAGCTACAAAAGGGACAGAAAGTGGGGAAATTTCCATCCAATGCCCAAATAATCTCCTTAATCAGAGTCAGGATGAGCAGGACACTCATTCTCCAACCAAATTTATACGCTTTCCAGGTGAATTTTCAAATCTGGACAGCTTGAAAAGCAGCTATTTTCTTTCATCTGTAATTTTGATCTGTCCAGTTTTTACCCTGCATACTACAGTTCTCACAAGCACGTCACAAATTCTCTCTTCCAAATTACTGTACCTTGACATAGGCAACAATTTTAAGGGAGATAGTTGCAAGATAGAGGGAGTTCATTGCAAAATCCATCAGATTCCACCAGTCGTGTACGTACTCATTGAATCCACCATCCCACATTTCCTTGATCTCTCCCCAGATAAAACCTGCAGGAAGAAAGGCAGAGAATTCGCTGTCATGACAAGGCATTATTTCCCATTAAAATGTACTGCCAGACAACTGGAAATCAACAGCTTGGAAAAAAGTGTCTCATCCCTTCTGCCTCCTACAAAGTATAGTGCTGCTGACTATGAGACATTTTACAAGTCTATGGGGAATGTAGCCTAAAGAAAGATGAAAAGGACATTGGTTCCCTACCCAGAGCTCCAGATACACGCATGAGGAGACTGCCTGAAACATATTTATTGTAACCAGTATGAGTGGATTGGCTCAGCTGAAATTTGCTCTGTCTGAATAAACTATTTCAGGAACTGTATCAGGCGCTGTTTCCAACAGATTGTCTGCTCTCATAGAGACACTCTAAGCAATTCATTCCTCCCTTAAGCAGTTTTTCCTGACTTTCTCTAGCAACAGTAGTACCAGCTTGTGCTACATGTCAGCACAGCTCCTCCCTGACCTGGAAATATCACACGACAGAAGGAAGACGTGAATTCATTCTCTCTGCTCAGTCTCTGTATTAATGCATCTTGCTGAACAAACAGCCCACAGGGATTATTTGTGGGAAAAGGTAAGACTCAGCATGCAAAAGGGCACTGCAGCCTGGCACTGCATCCCAAGGCACTGACTCATCTCATGTCAGATATGGCTGGGGGTCTTGTGAGGTGAGTGCCTGTTCCCAAGGATACAGCCAGAGCCCATCATCTCAACTCTGAAATGCCTCCTGGTAATGATTTTTGGCACTTGCTAGTGCTCACTGTACCCCCTTGCAGCTGGAGGAGTGAGGGGAAGTTTCTGAAGTTCGTTACCAGACTGCTAAACTCACCTGGCTTACAGTTCTGATTTTAAGTAACTTGCATGGCCTTTATTCCAGATCTGGTTAAGATTTTTGAAAGCCTAAGTCCCATTAAAAAGCAAATGGCAACTAGGCTCCTTCAACCCCTACATGCTTCTGAGAAGGTCTTTAGAGCCCCGGGTATTTTTGAATTACCCTGTTTCCAATATTATCCTTGAATGAAGACCTGAAAAAAACCAAACAACAAAAACCAAAACAAAAAAACCAAAACAAACAAAACCCACCCAACCAACCAAAAACAACAACAAAAACCCACACAAAACAAACAAACAAAAAATCCCCCCAAAATACACCTCTAGGTGCATTGCTAATATAGTTTCTCAAACTGCCTAACCAGAAGATACTGCAGTGGTCACTGATATACTACTTGCAACTCAACTTTAAGGAGCTGAAAGTTCAATCTCAGAGCAGGTGAAGTCGAAATGAGCTGCTGCACACACCCAAATATCCATCTGAGCTGCTCAGCTGCCAAGCCAGCAGGGCAACAGTCAGACAAGCATAATGTCAAGGCCAATAAGGCAATCTTATTACAGCTGCCTCCAGGTCTTTGGATGAACACAAAACAATAAAATAAAATAAATCAATTGAAGAACTTACACGCTGTATTTATAGTGAGTTGTCATTGCTGGTTACTATAGTTACAGCAATGTTGTGTGTGTTCTCTCTCCTTTTATAGTGGAAAATATTTCATAAATACTAACTTTTAATCTGGTGAAACTGTTCTAATTTGTCCATTTAATAAGCAGTCCTACAATATCTGTATTTATCTGAAACAAAGGAACTCGAGGAGGCAGGTTTAAGAGGTGCTTTTTCTAATGAATTATCCTTCTTTCACCTGCAAATCAATTTTGTTGAAACGCCTGCCATTTCTCTCAATTTTAACCACAAATTCAAAGTGAGGAGATCACCTAAGCTCAGGGAAGACATTTAACCTCCTTCAGCTTACTCTGAAGTTTCTACCAACACCTGCATTCAAATGCCACAACTCAGTTTGACCAGAAAATGAGGCTGTTGGTAGATCTGTGCAAGGAGCACAGTGGCCTGGGTCACTATCCAAAGAGATTTGTGAACTTTCCTTCCTTGTTTTGCATCAGCTCTGGCACAGGGAATAGCTGAGGCTGTTCCAGGAGAAACATAGCAACCAGGAGCTGTGTCCTGGTGCTACCAGGAGAGGGGAGCCAGCAGGTATGGGAGAGGCTGGAGGAGAGCCACAAAGGTGTGGAAACCACTGCCCAGTGGTTGTCCATTTCACTGAATGTCAGTGGAGAATTGAGGCTCTGGCAGCTCCCAGGAGCCATAGTAAGTTCTGGAGTGGGAACTCCAGCACTGAGCAGGTCTCCTGGTAACACCCCAGCTCCCAGAGGTGCCACATGCTTATGGCACAGCAAGGGGGACGGGTACTGGATCAGAGGGGAGATTGTGCTCCTGCTGGAGCCCACTTGCTGTTGTGTTAGAACTCAGTTTGGAAGGGTAAATACTCTCATCAAAAATATATCAAACTATTCTTGTCTGCTGTTCTCCCACCTCACACTGCCTCACCTGTACATCCTGCCCTCAGGACACAGACACTTCCCAGTTCTGGTTGCCCAAGCCAGACTGGAATAAGAGCCTCATGTTTAATCTTCTGATAATCAGGGCTCCCTCCTTCTCCTGCTTATAATAGAGCATTTGATGTTGATTTGGTCAGTGATTATCAACACAGAATGAGATTTATCTTCCCTTTTTTGCCTTCCTGTGGGTTATTTAGGAGTCTGGGAGCCCAGGAATAAACCAGGCTGGTACCTGCACACTGCGTGTGGGAGCCAGGCAGGGAGCAGGCGGGGGCAGAGACAGGCTCTGGGCACTGCCTGCTGCTGTGCACCAGCCAGCAGACCTGAACCAGCAGGAGAGGTGACACTGTGTGTGACCCAGAAGCTAATTCCTAACCCACTCCCCGCACGGAGCACGGGGGAAGCAGGGAGAGAGCTGCATCTGCCACGGTTTATTCAGGGTCGTGTCTAAAGGCAAGTCAGATGGCAACAGAACAGCAGAAGAGCCCTGGGCCAGCAGGATCTGTCGTTCCAGAAGGAGCCCAGCTGCTCTGCACAGTTTCTGGAGCTGGCTGCCAGATCTCTTCCCATGCTGAGCTCAGGGATGAGTTCCCACACAGTCGCCACGGGCGCCAGTCGGGCAACCGTGGCTCAGCTTTCCCCCGTCTCGGATTTACCTAGAACCCAGGGCAGGATCAGCCACTCCACGATGGTGGGGGGTGGTCCCTGCATGTGAAGGTCAGTCCTGACGATGTGCTGCGACGCCAGCAGGAGCATGAAGAGGAAGGTCAGGTAAGAGCCGGTGTGGCAGATAAACTTTATAAATGGCTTTTTAATGAACAGTCCCAGCCTGCTCTTGGGTGCGATCAGATACGCCACGGAGAGCATGGGAAACAGCAGTCCAATGGTGACACAGGTCAAGAGTTTGACTGCCCAGTGTTTCCGCCTCCATCCTGGAAAACCATCGTACCAAAGCGTCGCTAGTAGCTGCTGGCAGTTTGGCTGAGCAACAAACTGAGGAGGAAAAAAAAGAGAGAGAAAGGCTATTACTGATTGGTGCTTCATGTGCACTCCCCCTCACACACGTGTTAGAGCCCACACAAACCCTCGTAATGCATTCAGGGCCAGCTCTGGGGGGGAAGCGTATTTTGGAGACAGAAGGGAGAAAAGAGGCAGATTTTGTTCTTATTTTCCTGCGTAAGATTTGAGATTTCTTCTCGCAGAAGAAGTATTATTTTTCTATTTGAAGCATCCTTATGCAGACCAGCCACTCACCACACAGAAACCTTGTGCAAAAGCGACACGACGAGTATTACTACGAGCTGCTTCTGCGTTCGAGCACATTCCTTCTCAGGATGTCTCAGGTTTCCACTGCCCCAAACAAAAGCACTGTCAGCATCTTTAAGAAGTGACTGAAAGAGGAGGCAGGAGGGGAAAGGTGCAAACCTCTGAGTTGTAAAATGTAGGGGATTAAGCAGAGGCCAGAAAAGAAAGCTTTGATCACAGCACCAGAAGTGACACTCGATAGTTTACTTTCACTCTGTGAAAAATAGCACTGTGGTGGTGATTTGCTGCAGCTCAGTGAGTCCACAGCAGACATGCTCAGCCTGCAACGAGTTCAGACTGTCCTAACACCAAACAGCCTCTGGGATTTCAAACTCAAGCCATGATATTTCTACTCTATGCCAGAAGACTTCATGTTCCTAATTATACCTGGACAGCCCCATGTCTTGCAGACATTTTTAGTTATCTCTGCAAGACCACAACAACTGTGTTTTTATTTATGTGTTTGATTTCTACTCTTTCTTAGTGAAGTTATATGTCTGATCAACTAAACTCAGTTTTCTCACTGGGCACTGGAAATTCAAAGAAAATCCCAGCCATTGTTCTGAGGATGCTTGTTACACTCACTGTGCTGTAATTAAAGAGAAAAATTATCCTAGCATGGATAGAGTTATGGATAAACATACTCCTGGAGCAATATAACTATGTATGATTGGACATATCTATACCAGATCCCATGTGCATTTATGAGACAGGTACAAGGCTCTTCTTGTCATGTCCAAAGATACCGAGACGTTCCTGTCAGCAGGAGAACAGACTTGGAGTGAGAGAGGCATTACTTTAATAAAAGCTTTAGCACACACTCCCATTTTTTAAATATTCATTCACCACAGAGCACTGTCACCACCGGGTTCAAAATGATTAAACCAAGGTCAAGTGAAAGGAAAAATTAGTTGCTCAGTGTGATGAAGTCATTCACTTCTGTAAGTATTTTTAATTTTGTTAATGTAGTTCATATATTATAAGAAGATGTTGATATCAGAAACAGACCAGTTTTGGACGGGGTAGTTCATATATACAGAATGATCCAAATCAGCACTGAAAATAAGATCTCCAGGAGGACTATCTGGCATTTATGAAGCTGGATTTTTATGTGTCATTACAACAATAAACTTTCTGATGACTTCTGCACCTAGCATATGAATATGACACTCTGTCCCAGAGGGCTTTGGAAGAGAATACCAGAAGAGCATGTGATTTGGAATTAAGCTGTACATGCATGCAGCAGAAAGTGACAGGGTCTTCAGAAAAAGCCAAGACCTGATCATGATCAGAAAATGTTAGTGTAGCATTTCCTCACCTGGGGACAGTGATTATAAAATCAAAGAATCACAGAATGGTTTGGGTTGGAAGTGATCTTAAAGTCCATCCAGTCCCACCCCCCTGCCATGGGCAGGGGCACCTTCCACCAGCTCAGGTTGCTCCAAGCCCTGTCCAACCTGGCCTTGGACACTTCCAGGGATCCAGGGGCAGCCACAGCTTCTCTGGGCAGGTTAAAGAAACAGTTCTACAGAAACTAGGAAAACATCAAGCATTGGTGGCTGCTTGGATGGGTTTTAATCTCTGATTTTACAAGGGTCAGTGCTTTATGTTTAAAACCTAGAAGAAACAGGAGGTTACACTGCTCTATCTTCTCATTTAAGACCCAAACAGGAGCTGTTACTGGATATGCTCTGCACTGATTTACAACTGCTGCTTCTCTGACATGAGGCAAAACTCTTTTTCCTTTTTTTTTTTTTTTTTGAGGAAGAAAATGTTATAAACACATTTTCTCTTTATCACATATGATAGAAAGCTCTAAGGGGAGAACAAAACTGTTTTTCCCTTGAGTCAAAGTCAAAGTCATTTGAGAAATCAAATGACTATATGTTCCTCTGGTTGCTGTGCAACTTGCAAGCATCTTAAAAGTGCCTCTTCTCTGCCTAATGGCTCATTTCTAAAATCTGCTTTCTCAGTTGTATCTGACGTTAGTTCTTCAAATGGAGAGAAATTCACACATCATGAAAGAGCAGCTTTAAAGAGCAGATTGGCAAAAGGGAATGGAAATGGAAGAAGCCATTAAATTTTCCAATCAAGTCAGTCCCAACCTCGCTGAAAATGGCCCACGGGAAATTTAAGCATAGCACAGAGAGAGACTCTCCCTAATGTCACAAACCACCAGGTGCTGTCTTTGTTAAAGGTGAGGCCAAGCACTTACCACTGTAAGCTTTTACTAATTTGGATTAGTTCAATTTCCTAACCACAGATATAAAATCAGTCAATATTGCTGCTTAAATCTCCAGCAGTGCAGCTGGCTGGAAAATTCCAAAATTCCCAGTTTGCAGAAACACTGGAATTATGAACTATAATGAAGAAGTCAGCTGAGCCCTTGGTGTGCTAAAGAACAGACTGCTTTTTGGTAACTTTCCTTCTAAGTGTTGTTACTTAGACTAAACCACCCAATTCATTTACTAAGCTAAACCACTGCATGTTCAGCTCATTAAAGGCTGTCTAGGATTCACAGTGCTAAATCAATGCACATAAAATACAAGAGCATGAAAAAGCTTAGTTACAGCCCTTCTAGGAGTGAAGTAACCTGAAACCCCAATAATATTGGGGAGCTTTTGTTATCATCCATCATTTCAAATTCCTTCATAAAATTAAGGAAATTTCTCCAGTGCAAATAGCAGAACTGAGATTTGTTTTCCACAAGTTTATTTTCCACATAAGTATGGGCCCAAATATGTTTTCCCACCTTTTTGTAATGCCTTTCATGTGCCATAGGTAGAAACAGTGCATGTAGACATCCCAGCCTGTTATCATTTCACATGAGTGTATTGTGTGTGACAGGATTTGGTATCACTTAAAGTTTCTGCACAATGAAAAGCAGAGACTCTGATAATTTAAAAATCTGCTTATTGTCCAGTTTTGTAGATGGTCCAGAATGAGAGGCAGATACACTGCACCAGAAGCTCTATTTGTTTAAGACATTATGTGACTATAAAATACTGTTTCTCCAGTGCCTAACAAGCACAGTATCAAGCATTTTTTCCAAGGATTGCTGCATTATAGGAGCTCCAATCTCTATTACAAACAGCAGTACAAGACACCATCCCACAGACACGATACAGAATGTGCTGACAGCTGAATTAAAGAAAACTAATGCCTCCAAAAGGTGGCATTTACACTCAGTTCAGCTACCATGGGAACTAAACATTTGATGCTGTCCCCACTTGTAGGCAAGTCTGCAGATGCATTTCCAGAGGAGGTAACCCCAAAAGCTATCCCCTTCTCTCTGACCTGTTGAGCAGAACCTGTCCCCAGCTGAAGATACAGTTCACTAACTGGGAGACAAGGTGCAGCTCTGAGACCTTCTTGTGAGTACACCAGCACTGTATCACCTGGGAGCAAGATGCTCTGTCTCCTGGCCTCTGAAAATGGGGATAAACATCTCTGCCTTTCCGAGAAGTCAGATCAGCAACTCCAGTCATAGCTGTGAGGTACTCTGAGGGTAGAGACTACTGGAGTACCAAGTCTTTTATGCTCTCTCTTTCCTCCTGTCTTGCCAGGGTCTTTGTGTAACAGGATCATGCTCTCAGAGAACTTAATTTTCAATGTTCATCATACTCATTGCCACCTAATCCTATACCAAGAAGAAAATCTGTAAGGGAAAAAAAGCAGCTGCTGGATGGAGTGTCTTTTTCTTAATAACTAATCTTTACTGATATTATTAAGTCACCTAAATTCTTTTGGGGAATTAAGTGCTTTCTGCATGCCCTGCCATTAATATAAATATCAAACATAGAAATTATGTTCCGCCCCCCTCCCCTCATCTAGGGGGAAATCCCTGATCTCTCATAGTCATAAGTAATTTAGGATCAGACACAGATGGGCTGAGATATGAATGCCCCAGGGAGCAACTGAAATAGCTCCCTGATAGACATCACAGGGGCTGAGCACAGCATCTCTCTGCCTTTATTCTGATTATCCTGATGGCTGCCAACAGCCTTTTCTGTTTGTTGGAGTTCTTGTCCGTCCTCTTGCTGTGGATGCTGAGAGTGAATGCTCTTCATAGATGAACAACCACTAATTTGTAACTGCTGAGCCCTGTGCTAATAAGCAGGACAGAGTTCTTCCATCAGTCAGCTACCCCAGCTCCAGGTGACCACTGAGAGCCAAACATGGCATGGGAGCCATGAAATTAACTTTAGTTCCCGTCTGACCCTCGTTTGAATAGGTCAGATTCACTGCACCCCAGAGCATCTCAACCACAGCAGCTGAATACCTGTGAGGTTACTGGTCCTGGGGGTATTATTATATGCCACTGCCCTCTACAATTAAAGCTATTTTGGCTTTGGAAAGGCAGATTTTCACATGAACTTCACAGTCAGTGTGACAATCGGGCAACTGCAGTGTCTGATGTGCACAGGTATGTATTTTAGTTAGATCTGCAATGAATGCAGATTTCCCGTGACCCCAAGACTCTCATGAAAGGGATAAATGCCACTGCCATTCTCCACTCAGCTGGAAGCCCTGTCCCACCCCACAGAGGTCCTGCCTTGCACCTTCCTCTCTGGCAGACTGAAGGGAGATGTCTCCAAAGACCCACATCTCCCCCAGTGCTGGGAGCACAGTGTGGCAGAGTGGGAGCAGCCCCTCATCCCCACCCCACGTCACTGGCAGGAGGGACCCACTCAGACAGTGCACCCAGGGTGTCCACCCCACACACACCAACCCAGCTGGGGACAGACTGGGCAGAACGGAGCCTTTGGGCTTGAATTTGCAGAATTACTTGGCTAGAATTTCTTTCCTCCTGTGAAGATGCTTAAAACTCCTACGCTGTCAGTCCCATCACAGACTTGGGTTTATCAATCAATGCCACACCTTAAGGTCTTAACCCAAAAGCTTAACACAGGCAGTCCAACAGCCCCAGCAGTGTGTAACACTGTACAATGGATCACACCATTCAGTGATCATCCTCACTCTGACTTCAGGAACGTGAAATGTCACGCAAAGAACTGCACTTTCAAAATCCATCTTCTTCCTGCACTCCCAAATCCTGTGGGTGCTCCTGCTAAGAACCAAGTAGCATAACACACTTCCAAGGCCAGACAAACCCTTCTACCTCCACTTGTACCAAGAACAAGATCTTCTGAGGAAGGATGGCAATGCAGTGGTTGTATTGGTTTGATTGCTCTTAAAGGAGATACTCGAAGAGCCCCATTTCTAAATCATCTCTAGGCAGGAGAGAGAATCTGTGAGTGACCTAATTTGATGCCTGCTGCAGAGAGCCAGCGAGCCCTGCGAGACCAGATATTCTAGATAAGAAACACCACCCTCCTCCTCAAGTTTGCAGTGTTGCAAATGGTGAGATGAATAAGAAAATCCTCTTTTGTAGCACATTTTAAAGTTCAACCCTGTTAATGACCGCAAAGTTATTTACATTCTGCTGCTGAAGTGTGAGCTGCAGAGGGTAAACACCTAATGGTTGTTTATCATGTTAATGAAGTACTTTCTGCAACAGGAAAAAAAAAAAAAGGAAGGAATGAGACAAAGTAGTTGGAGGTGAGGGGACTACAACTCAACATTCCTTATCTTATACTTCCAAGAGATAATTTTTTTTTTCAGAATGAATATCGTATCAAAAGCACAGCTGCTACTCACATGCCTGTTGGCACCAGCAGTGAAGCACTGATGCAAATCCAAATGGCAGCATTCCTGCCATTAAGGAGATCCCATAGCTGAGCTGGACTGAGTCCTTCAAGCAAACCTGGTGCTACCCCAAATTGCTCAAACCCTCAGCTGGTGAAGAAAACAAACTCCAGATGAACATCATCCTCCACAGATGAACATATGGCCTCAAATTAGAGAGAACTTTGTCTAATCTGTTCTTGAAATATTTTAAATTATGATGACATATGAATCTTAACTAAAGGTCTTCATAACACGTCTCTCTGATGATAGCAGACACGAACTCAGCTTAAGCAGCAGCAATTGCAAATTCAGCAGCGATGTGAATGCTGGCAAAACGAAAGACTGAATAACCTCTCAAAGCCTGCCACAGTTCCATCAAAATTCACTGTTTTAACATATTCATGTTGGATTTGCTTAACTTATTCAAATAAAAGAAGCCCCACATATCCTAGGACAAAGGCAGATGCTTGCAAATCCTGGATGCCTACCCGTGGAAGAAGCAATTATAAAGTCTTTAAGCTTGAAATTAAATTCCCCTCTACTCAGAGTGCTTAAACGTGTGTTTAGCTGCAGGTTTATATTTCTGGCCGGTGTCAGCAGCATTTAAGAACATTAAATTCGGCCGTGAATAAAGCCGAGGTGCTGCACGTCACTCCTGCAGCAAACACCCCCCAGAACAGGGTTCCTCTGGGTCAGACCCCGAGCAAGAGCCCAACACTGATAAATCAAATCCTGAGGAATATATTCCAGCAAACATCCCAGGACAGGGTTCTGTCACAAGGATTAAACAAATCCAGGCTGGGTTCCCAAAGGCAGAGTGCTGCAGTCCAAGGGAGAGCTGAACACGAGCAACACACCTCAGAGAGAGGCAGTTCATTCCCAACACACCCCCGGGTTCCAAGAGCTACACAGGAGATACCGGACACGTCCCCAGAAGCACTGGAAAAACACTCCGGCTAAAAACCATTTAGAGACAAATCTGTTAGCGTTTCCTAAGTCCTCTCTCAGGCAGCACTTCAGCAGATACAGATCCTGGAAATGAATGCTGGGAGCTCTCAGGAGCCTTAGCTGAAGTGGGGAAGGTATTGACTTTTAAATAATAGGCTGGGTTTATTCTCACTAGTGAATTTCTAACATTTACGTTAAGTAAGTGATAAGCAAAGCAAACATGAAAACTTTAAAAGTCGTTCACAAGTATTTTTAAACACATTACCTACTTTACCCAGTTACTGTTAATAAAAACCTCTAAAAATATTTTGCCTTTGCTTCCTCTCTGACCCGACACACATCTATGTAATTTTGAGTTTGGTTTTTTTTTTCTTTCTTCTTTTTACCTTCTCTTGAGCGAGTAAATTTACTCCAATATCCATGAATGAACGAGTTAGCAGGGTAGAAACACTTCTCACATCCTTGGGAACCTCTAAAGGCCGCCTCTGCTCCTGAGTGATTTCGCTGCTGCGGGGTGAGGACCTGACGCTCTGCTGGAGGGTGTTTACTCAGCCAGCTGGGGTTTGTAAGGGATAAGAACAAAAACTGCAGTCACAACTTTTAAATGTCAGTCTGCACAAGATCTCGGTCTGGGGGGATGTTACGATTAACCCGTCTCTTCATCTCACTTCTCCTGCAGCAAAGACTTAGGAGGTAAACTGTTCTCTCAGTCACCTCGTCTGGATAATGATGGGTCTGATGGGAGGTGCAAGGGTGTGGAACCTCAGCTCTTTTCTGTGGAGAGTTTCATAACTCACTTCTCTAAGCCACAGAAGTGAAGTCGAAATTCACAGAAATCGGGTAAATACCAGTGACCACTTCTGTATCTAAATGAAAGAATCCAGAGCAATGGTTTTTCTACAGTTTATTATTTCAGGGTGTCACTCAAAGTGAAGTATGAAATAACATGATATACTCCTCCCCAGTGCCATAAAGCTGACTCCAAATACACTCCAGACCTTCAGATGTGGGAAGACTGAACACCTGGCTGATACCACATAGAAAGTGCCACTTCCCTCCATTTTTGTTGCCTGTAGAAAGCCCATCAATCACGTCCTGTACTTCAGCTTTGGCTTCCCCAGCCTCTTCTCTTGCTGGCAAGAAGACTGATGGGGAACGTGAGGCTAAGGGAACTGAAAAACTCACTAAATCACTCTTGAGTGTTGTCAAAACAGTGCAACCTCTTTAGCTTTCAACATATTTCCCGTCTTTGTCCAGGAGATCGTTAGGGCAGAGGCACGAGGCACCAAAAATGACTGAAAGAATGATCCTGGCATTTACTGCCCGCTACACATCACACCAACACAAGCAGAGTCCTTGTCCTTGACCAAGGTTTCTTTCCTTCAAATTGGCGCATGACAAGATTAGTCAGAGATGATTTTTGCTGTCAAAAGAGAGTGTTCTGCAGTTCTGTTCTGTGGCAGCTGCAATATGTGGCTAACCTTCGTCAAGTTAGAACATTTTGGTGTTACATGAATAATACACCAAATAATGCTGTTTCCTCAAACAAGCTTTCAAGTCCACTTTGTCAAACTGGTGCACCACCAGTTCTCTGAATATTATTTCTTCTTCCAAGTTTGGAGAGAAGTTATATGTTCCTTCCAGAAACCTGAAAGTAAAAGCCTGTTTATGCTGTGCATGCCCAAGGAAGGCTTTTCATTACGCCTTTAAAGAGCACAATACAAATATTCAGCCCTGGATTATTATTCCTCCAGGTAGTTTAGCAAGAAAAGAGACAAACCCACGGGAGAATAACGTAGCTATGCCTACAAGCAAAGAAAGATCTCTGGCCATCCATCAGGCCACCTGAATGGCTTCCAAAATGGGTAAAGAGGGGCAGGACGCGAGCTTGGATTTTCACAAGATCTTGCATTTCGTTTTTCACGCATCTCTGATATTTTTATAAGCTCTTTTTATCCGCTAACTGAAGTGCCCTCAGAAATTTTCCAGGTTTATGCATGCTCCCTGGAGAGCGATGCTGTGCTTCTGACTGCAGCCACACGGCTGACAAGAGTCAAGACACAGCGGAAAAATATGCGGCACGGCAGGAATGATTATGCATTGACTCCAGAACTGCATCTCGAGAGGTACTTGGCTATGTAAATGTCCTGGGGGAAAAAAAACTTAAAAAACAAGGACTGAAACTGTAGGAGCTTCATCCTGAAGAGAAAACAGCAAAGAGCACTGTTTTTAAATTGGGAAAGCAAACAATTCTATTTCTCTCCTTTCCTGCCGTTGATTAGAGCACAGAGATGAGGAGAGGCTGCAGTTCAGATTTCTGAGAGGGAATTTGTTGCACTCCTTTGATCTAATTCCATCAAAGTGCTAAGCAATACAATCACAGGCAAAAGAATGTTTTTCCTGAGTGTCTTATGTGCATTTTTTACAGACACATAAACTAAACCTGCACAGCTATTTGCCAGGACCAGCAACAGAAAAAAATCCATTAAAACCCCACTACTGTGATGTTTCACTTCATTTTGAAGATGTGAATGACCTGTGATAGAGAACAGGAATAAGCTGAATGTATAGTGCTATTCTTGTGGCACAGCAGAATGTTAAATACAAAGAGAAATCTGCCCTTCTAGACCTCCTTCACTGCTTCACTACGGTTGTTCTACATTATTGACAATGTAAAAAGAAACTCAAAGGACATAAAAATGCTGTTTGCATGCTGCCTATGCTCTGGTTCTCTAATACAATGATATACACTGTCTGTACAACTGTGCTTTAAGTGACTGGCAAGATCCTAAGAGATGACTTTTCCCCATCTTGCCTTAGAAATGCAAACAAATTAACAAATGCAGAGCTAATTTGGTGCCAGAAGAGCACGGTGAAGACTGATCCTCAACAGCTGAACTGTGTCTTTTCATATTAAGTCCTCAGCATCTTTCTCCTTCCAAAATTAGTCATGAATAAGAGAATTTGAAAAGTAATAACACAAAGACAAATGCTAGATACTGCAGAGCATTTAAAACCTGCTGGTCTCTTGGACCAGAATTACTGTGATCCTTCGAAAATGATTTCTTTAACAGCAGACTGAGAAAATTGACATGCTGGATCTAATTAGTCATGTTTCTCAATGTACTAGTGCTGTCATCATTTTTTTCTAATATTTTGTGACTATCATGCAAACAGGGATCACAACTATTAAGTATTTTTCAGAGAAACGATCAGGGCCCTTTTGCAAGTTGAACCCGAGGACACAACCTTTCTACACTTAAAAAGAGAAGTGAGAAGGAGCTTCTGAACGTTGCACAGCATGTTTTTACCATTTACTGCCATAAAAGTACTACAAAGTTACCTTAGGGCACGTTTTAATCTTTCCTGAATAATTGAGTTTTTTCCATCTGCCTAAACAGTAATTTACCCTCTAGGATTTACGGGCTTATTAAAAACAAACAAGAAAAGCAAGAAATTTATTCTCCATTGTTTTGGCCCTCCTCCAAAGGAACAAGGTCTTCTCCCTAATAAGCGACACATTTGTCAGTTTGTAAAACATTAAACGTGTTTAATGGCTGGGAATAATCAAAACTTGTACCTCCCAAGGGTTTTTTGGTGGAAAAAAAAAAAATTAGAATAAGAGATTTTTCTACCATTGTAACGACAAAGCTGTACCTGTGTCAGGGGGCTGGGATGCAGTGGGATGTACCTGGGGATCCAGGCGGAGGTGGAGCCCTCGGGATGAGGCTGGGCTGTCTCGGAAGGAAGAACAGAAGTGGTTCCCTTTGCTACTCCAGCCCTTGCCCACCTACTCCCTGTGAAGACTGAGGCACTCAGGGCAGGTTAAAAGAGAAACTTGCGTGCCCCATGAGCATGTTTACAGGACTCGGTGCAGAGAGCAGGGGTGGGTGTCCGTGGCAGGGCTGATTGCTAATTGTTTGCTAAAACTTAAAGGGCAATATCAGCTTTTTCTCTAGCAGCTAAGTGCCAAAAGATGCAGCTAATTCAGCAAATGCCTCAGCAAGGTAAATGTCTGATCTCCAACAGGATTTAGGTACTTAACCAAATTATGCTCTGGTAAAAAATTCACTGCGTATTCAGCTGCATAGTTAGCACCTATTTAGCTTTAAAAAGCCTTCCTCCGAGGGCACAGTTTGGAGCAAGAGATCACAGAATAATTCATACCACCGCAGACTTGTTAAGGTTGGAGACCTCGGAGATCATTGAGTCCAACCATTAACCCAGGACCATCACGTTCACCACTAAACCATGTCCCCAAGTGACAAATCCACACGCCTTCTGAGCACTTCCAGGGATGGTGACTCCACCACTCTGAGGTTTACTCCACCTGAAAATTAAAATGCTGCAGGAAATTTGTCTACCAATTATTCTAAAAACCATGGAAAATCATGCATTCTTTCTGCTGAATAAAAAGAACAAACACCTGCAACAACAATTGACGCCCCAGAAAACGACCAAAGTCAGTTTCAGATTCTTGCCTTAGACAACTAAAGATTTGACTTTTATTTTTGTCAACGTTAAGATAGAAAAAGCTTCTCCATCCAATCCAATCCCATTTAACGTTAAGACAAAAAGCTTCAGCGGAACAAGATGATCTGCTTTTAAAAGTCTGCTGTTCCTCTCTGCAAAACTGTCTTTCACAAAACCAAACTCGCTTCTGGTTTCCTTCCTGTCCCCACAAAAATTCTCTCAGTCTCTTCGATTGTGATCAAAAAAACATTCCTCAGCATCTCCCTGGCAAATGTTCCTACTCATTTTTTCCAGAATCTGGCAGGATGTTTGTACCTTGCTTGAGGTTTTGTGTTGCACTAATTATCCTGATAAGATGGTCTAATTATCATGATAAGAAAACCACAACCACCCCGCAGGATGCACCAGGTTTTTGTGAATAACTAGGTGGGATGCCAGGGGTTCAGGACTTAGTTTCCCAATCTCATTCATTCT
Organism: Lophotriccus pileatus; assembly: GCA_035583135.1. Classification (NCBI taxonomy): domain Eukaryota; kingdom Metazoa; phylum Chordata; class Aves; order Passeriformes; family Tyrannidae; genus Lophotriccus; species Lophotriccus pileatus. The sequence continues at coordinate 17,015,439 of JAWWES010000150.1, forward strand.
GCCACAGCCCACCAGTATTCCACATGGAGACAGCACTGACTTTAGCTGGCAACACAGAGCATATTTGCTGTCATTTATAGGCAGGAACTGTCATGAATATGTCACAAAACATGGAATTTGTCCATATGCTTGGAATTCAGTCAAATATGCCTTTAAAAAAGGCTAAAAACTGTCAAGCAAGATTAAAAATTTGTTACTCTAAAATAAAAACCCTTCGGGACTGTTCAGCACCTCATTTCAGATACAGTGAAGTCCTTCAGATTTGCACTTGCTGAATGTGAATACGAGAGAAGGGTGGCCACGGATTCCTACTTGGAGGTCAGCAGTGACATGACATCAGGATTAGCAGTGATCTACACACAGCAGTGCCAGGGGTGGCCTGGCTGCTGAAGAATGTAAGAGACATTGCAATTCAGTTCCTCAACCAAGCAACTAAATTCCTCCTTCAGATAACCTGGGATATCACTGGCCAACAGTCATATATCATCTACTGAATTCTGTCTGGGTTTGGAAAGAGAAAGGAAATCCAGAGCCAACTAATGAAACTGTTGTCAGCATTCTTCTGGGGTTCATGGCCTTTATTGAATCACTTATAGATCTCTGGATTTGCAGGGCTTCTGAAAGGCTCTGTGTCCTTTGGCTGAAGTGTGGCTTTCCTCTCTGGAGCTACAGGCAGGAATCTGAATTTCTGGGAATTGCTTCTCAGTCCCTAAAACACAGATGGATCAAGGAGCAAGACAACCTGAGGTGTCAGAGGTGTGAAGAAGTATCTGCATGATGTGATCCACTTCCAAGCATCACACAAGCATTTTCACCTAATAAAACTGCAGGTGAATTGGAGACCTGAGACAGTAGCAGTGCTCCGGATCTCTCCTGCTCTCTTTAGCTGGTCTCATTTCTCTGGCCCTCGTGAATTAGTGTTGAATGGGTGCTTAGAAGTGTTTGGTGGCTGCAGGAAGTTGTGTATTATACTATTTCCTGCAGCCAGTGAGGAATATATTGAGTCAAGGAATCCACCTTTATGAGCTAAGCAACCTCCTCTAGCTTTGGGTTCCTGTACAAAAGCATCAATTTGGAGACAGACCTGGAAATGTCTGTTCTCCTGGAAATGTCTGCAGGGGGATGTGTTACAATGAAAGGGGATTCAGGTAGCTTTGAAATAGAAATTGCTGGTACTGTAGAAGCCATAGCCCGCTACAGCAAATCCCAGTCCTGTGGCCCTCAACTGCCATCAAACTCACGCTGTCCCCAAGGTGCACTGAGCCTCCTGGTTTGTGACTAACCCAGGTGTCCCTGGGTTGTCACACCTGAGAGCCAGAAACACTGAGCAAACCCACAGTGAGTAATGGATTGTTCTTCCCAATACCTTCACATTTAGATGGCTCTTACCTCTTTCTGGTGATACTTTATTGCTACCTTTAGCTTTGCCAAATCGTGACATTTTTGGGGGTCCAGCTCTTCACTTTGATCATCTCTGTGGTTGAGAATGATCTCCAGCTCTCGGGAGCTCCGTGCTTGATCCAAAAGGTCCTTAGCAAACCGCTTGCATTGCTGTGAAAGTTCTTCATATTCAGCCTTGAATTCATTTTCCACTTTGCTCAACTCCTTCAGTTCCCAGCCCAGCCGGAAGGCTGTCAAAATGGGATCCTCACTTGATAAGGCAATCAATGAAGGGCTGGCTAAGGCTTTGTAGATGTTCAGCCTTGACCTGGAATGCCTCAGGCTGTCCACCTCCGAACTGGAGACACATTCCACACAGTTGCATCTGATCTGGTGTGGCCGTGGAATTGTTACCCGTCTTTGGACCAGCAGCTTGATGATTTCGTAGTTGTTGGTGTGAGCCGCCAGCATTATCGGCGTGATGTCAGGAGTGAATTCCGAAAACTGAGTGTCCATCATCAGGGTTGGAACCTGTATGAAGGGACAAACCATACAGGGATGAAGTCATATCTCAGGTGGAACAGGAGAAATCAGATATCCCTCTTTCATACTTTTGAAGTGACGTCATAACAAAACGCAGTTTTTATAACACCCTCTGTTCTTTAAATCATACTACAGCCATGCACACACACACACACACACTGCTATTCTGGCAAAACCATCGTGCCAGTTCCATCAAGAACCTGGGACCATTCAGCTTCCAGTCTGAAAAGTCAGGCCCATCCCCATTCAAATGCTTTATATGTAAACCTCATCTGAAATGGATATTGGTTCATATACCAAAAGAGAAAAAAAAAAGGAAGGGAAAAAAGAAAGGAAGACAAAAGGCACAGGTAATTGCACAAAAAGAAAGCCTAGAAAAGACTGAGCACTGAATAGATTTCCATAGCTATCACTATTTGCGTGATATATCTGCATTGGCAGGCCAAAAACCTTGTCATAGCATGTCCTGCACAAACCAAAAACTGGTCTGCAGTTGGGCAAAGCTCTTCTTCTCTTTTCCCTCTTGTTTTTATTTGAAAATACTTTTCAGTGCCAGGATACATTACATAACTGCCCTCAGAATAGATTCATTGGGGTTTTTTTTAAAAGGATTTGAAAAAAGTTAAATGTAAAATTAATGAGCCATAGTCCACTACAAATAAGCCACACTCCAGGCTGTGCATTCCAGCTACTATAGCACTTCCCAAAAGATGAGCTGAATGCACACCCTGTTGTGTCTTATTACTGTATGCAGAGTGCAAAATTAGATGGAAATGCTCTTACATCCCAAGCACACAGTTTCCATTTGCAGCACAGGCAGCTCCCTTCGTGGTGTGTCAAACACACCGAGCTCTTTGTGCCCACCCCTCCTGCCCTGGCACTTGGCATCCCGCTGCCTGAGGGAGCAATGGTTGGTTTGGTGAACAGGGGGTCTGTTTCACCTTGCAAATGCCAAAGGTGTTGGAGACAACTGTTGTCAAAGAGTTGTAATGACGGGAAATATTAGTCTGTACAAATCCCTGGCAGCCGACAGACACACAGACACACGGATGGAGAGAGGCTCTGCTACCCAGGCTGGCTCCCGCCAGAGGCAGGAGGGAGAGGACAAATAGGGCTCATGGGGAAGTAGAGAAAACAGTAGTGAGGATTTGCTCTGGGTCATAGAGGGCTTGGTGTCTCTTAGCAAGGTTGGATAAATGTGCTTTAAGATATCTGGTAACAAGTGGCTGAAAGCAGCTCTCTTCCTAAGGTCTTTGACTCTCTTCCTTTTCCTTTGATTAGCTCGTTTAGGTAGTTTGTTAAATGTCAAAAGAAAATTGTGGCTTTTTTTTATCTTTCTTAGAAGCTTTTTTTTTTTTTTTAAAGTCCTGATGCTTGAATATAACTGCATTTATCTTTGTTCCCCTCCTTTCTCAGCCAGTGACTGGTTGCTGCATTCAGAGCCTCTGCCTCTAAGGAAGAACACTTTTCCCCTCTATCACTCCTATTACTGTCAAATTTAATCTTGTTTTTCTACATCGAAGTTATTGTACCAAGGGCTGTGAAAAGGATCTTCAGCTTTACACAGATGAGTTATTCATGTTGCTCGGAATATGAAATGGGCACTTGAGGAGAAGGCAGGAATGTTACAGGTGGGGATAGGGCTAATCCTGTCTGTTCCAGGGGCTTTCTAAATCTGGATCTAGGGCACTTACAGTTATTGTTGCAATATTTGGGATCATAAGCTGTCCTGTTTTAAAGCTCTGGCTGGGCAAGGCTAGCCTTTGCTCCAAGGCTGTATTCTACCCCTGGAGTGACAGCAGAGATTACAACAACACATTGTCCTCACTGATGCCCCTCCAGTGCTCCTCTGCCCCCTTGAGCTCATGTTTAGAGCAGCTTCTTCTGTGTCTTGGGTTAACTTACAGTGATGGAAGCAAGAAGAGGAATAATTTATTCTACCCCAAGGGCTCTGCTAAGCTCTTACAAGGTTATTTTCATTAAGTGACCTGAATAACAAAATTCTTTTCCATTAACCTCATCACTTGACGTGAGCTGTTAAGCTGAGTCCTTCAGAATCTTATTGCCACTACTGGCATAGGAGCAAGTGCCTGATCTGTATTTCATCTTGGTAATGTTCACTTGAGAAATTAACACTACCATTAACAACAGGTGACTGAATATTTCCTAGATTTAGTCCTCATAAAAGTAGGCTGTGTACAACTGTACCACTGCTTCTCTGAATGATGCTGCAAAGAGTGAAAAATCCCTTTATTTAAAAAAGGAGGGTAAAGAAACAAGCTTAATTCATTAAAAGAGAAGAAAATGAAGGATTAGCTCATAGAAAAGCACTGTTCTGTATAGCCAAGCTCTCCTCTGAATGGAAGAACAAGTTTTCCAGCAAATAGTGCACTGCTGGAAGGCAGGTCTGGAGAGGAAGAGCAGGAATCTCTGCTGATGTTAGTCAAAACTACAGAGAGAAAAAGGAAAAGAGCTGGCACTGAAGGTACAAAGGCCTTCTTGTAGGTCTTCCAGGAGTTTTACTCTGAACTTAATCTGGTCTGCTATCTTCCCTGGAGGTGCTGTGGGTTAGTGTGTGTAAAAGCAACATGGCTCAAGTGCTCCAAGACTGCTCAGCCATGGGAACAAAGGTGCAATAAATGTGAAAGCCAAGGAGATTCATTTCAAAAACATTGTCCTTAACCAAACTGATAGACTAATGTGAACGCACCTTTTGCCTTTTATAGACCATGGAAGCTAAAATGCTGCTTCAAACACCGCAGAAGACTTCAAAGCACTCTACAGTGTTTCCATAGCACCTGTCATCTGTTGATGCACGTATAAAGGGACAACTAGGTGAAAAAAGCCGTTCTGCAGCAAGGGAACTCGGCAGTCAAGTGCAGAATCTTGAACTCTGAGGAGAGTCTGGCTCTGTTTAATGACTATTTGGGGTCAGTTTTCTGTGTCTGCATCTTACACTTTCCTGCCCCTCGATCCTGACTGTGCCCCTGATTGTGGCCTGGTGACCCTGACAGACACTGTTCTTCCTTCCACTTCAGGTCTCTGCTCAGCATTTACAGCTGCTCTCAGCTGCACTCTCCCCACATAACCCTTCAGCAATGACTGATGTCATCACAGCTGAGTTTCCAGTTGCTGAAGGCTTCAGGACCTCAGCTGTAGATCTGAAGCAATAGAGAGTATCTACAAAAAAAAAAAAAAAGCAAAGCCTAACCACAACATCCTTTACTTAGTTTTGTTAATCTCTAATTGTAAACTTCTTGGGTCGGATTACACAGATAAACACGTCACTCCTTGGGTCAGATAAACATTCATCCTGTCCTGGCATTGAGAATGCCACCACTTTTGTCTGGAAATAGCTGATCTAATAATACTGTTTCCTGTTACAGGTGGAACTGACCCATTTTCAAGCCATCTTCATTTCATAAACCATCAACTCACCTGGACCAGTGTAATAAATACCCATGATAAAATGTAGATATATTAAATTGCCATTATTTTCAGCTTGGATACCTTTTGATAACTGGGTGTTACAGAAGATATTTTAACTGCCAAAACAAACTCATGCAAGCCTGGAAGGGACCTTAAAGACCATCTCGTTCCACCCCCTGCCATGGGCAGGGACACCTTCCACCAGCCCAGGTTGCTCCAAGCCCTGTCCAACCTGGCCTTGGACACTTCCAGGGATGGAGCAGCCACAGCTTCTCTGGGCATACGTTGTTGTAGATGTACTTATGAGCAAGCTCTGCTATTATTGAAATGTTCCACTGACTTCAACACAACTGTCACAGAATATCCACCTGAAGAAAAGGCTCTTTCTGCTCTAAAATCTCCTCAAGTGACTTCCATGCCTGTACAGCCCAATAAAGTTTCTGCCCCTCAGATTAACACTGCAAAACAGAGAAAATTAGCACTTTTTAGTGCCTGGTAGCAAGCCAAATGCTGAAACAAGGTTACCAGGTGGTACACATTAAAATAGGCACCTTTGAATAAAAAAATAGCATGATATAGAATCACAGAATTGTTGATAACCATTAACTAACATAATGCATTACTACTGAAAGAACGTGAAAAGTTAAATTTGTGATACCTGAATAACCAAATGGTTTTCTCTACAACCAGTAAACAAAAGCAAAATACAAATATATCTGCTCTAGATTCTTCCAGTTTTAATTTGGCTTCTTATCCATGTGTTTAAAAACGGAGGTAGACTCAAGGGATTAGTCTTCAGAGCTAAACTGAAATCTAGTGCACTTGACAGTGGCAGAACTGGATCAGAGCTTAGCTTGTGTTCAGCCATGTGTTTAGGAAAGGAAACACAGCCAGAAAGATTTTCAAAAGATGTCACCATTTGTGGCTGATGCTACATAATAACTTCTCTTCTGCTGGGGATTAAAGAAGAGGAATAAAGAGAGAAGCCTTCGCAAAGAAAGGGTTTTGCAAATACACATTTAAATGGCCTGTGGCAAGTTACTGCAGGCAGAGCACTCCCCTCTGAGCCACTCTCCTCTCAGACAGAGGTGGAGGAGATGAGACGAGGTACTTGATGATGAAATGAAGGAAGAGTACAGTCAGTGTGGCTTATTCTTCAAGTCACAGTTGGACGCTCTAAAGAGTTACCTTGTGTTTGAACCTCTTGTATTGAACTGAACTGCAACCTGAAGTCTGCTTTGCCCTGAATTCCTCTGGCTTGCTCCAGTTAGGAACTACTGAATACAGCAGGAAGATGGGCTAATGGGGACCTACTCCTGTTTTGAGGAATCAGACCAGTGCTGTACCACAGGCACACCCTCTCCTGGTTATGGCTCCTCATCCGCGTGGGAAGGTTTGAGAAGTTCATTGCAGTCACAGCTTACATGTTATGTGTGATGTGACCAGCCACCCAGTGAATTTTGGTTCTGTCATACACTTGCATGGCCTGGGGCGTGCTGAATGATGACACTTCTCCAGCTCAAACAAACACGGGACCAAAGTTCAGGATTGTCAGATCCGGGCAGTAATGAAGTTCCTGAAGTGGCATAAGTGACAGGAGGACTTGGCTCACAGCATGTTATGGATTTACCACAGCCTTTCCAAAATGCAGAGGTTCTCTGGCTGCTTGCTGGAGCTGTTTCCTGAGACTCTCTGATACCAACACACGTGTAAGTCCAGTATTGCTGCCATGGGAGTAAACTGAATTATTTCCTGAATACTGGATAGGCAGACTAGGTTATATATGCCTGAAGCTGATTTTCCCTCCCATCTGGAATAATAAAATGCCGTTTGTTCATTCCCCACACACACACACCCCTTTCCTCATTCCCATTTTAAGAGCTATTCTGTGAAAGGAGCAGCTGTTTTGAGTAAAAATTGTTAGGGTTTAGTCTTTACTTTTAATGTTGTTTATAAGTTCGGAAATTAATTTTGTTAAAGAGCTTCCTTAATCCAGACCTATAAATTTCTTAGCTACTCTAAAGGCCTTGGAATGTTGCTTCACTTTAGATATATTTTCATTTTATGGATAAGCTTTCCCCTGACCTGAAGCACGGTTAAAGACAGTCCATGGTTATCTGGAAATCTGCAGCCTCCATCTCCAAGGTAATCTTTATTTCATTATGGTTACTATCTTTCTAATATTTTTCAGGTTTTGTTCTGTGAGGAAGAGTTGTCCAGCTTTTTAATTTCTTTTATCTGCTCTCTGTATTATCTATTCCTAGTGGTAACAAGGACAAGATGTGCTAACATAGGTTAATCGACATGCTATCTATAGCCTTTTATGTCATCTTTGTGCACAAAACACCCTTTTCCCTGCAATTTGTTACCTTATGCGGGTGAGAGATGTTTCACTAAGTTGAGGTGACCTAATACATTGGTAACAGGGTTTGAAGAGGGAGGGGTTTTTTTTGCTTGGATTGTGTTCCTATTTGACCATATTCTTTAAAAAAAAATAAATAAAGAAAATTAGATTAGATCCTAAAACAACATCACAGAGAGGAGCAAGTGACTGCCCCTGCTGCCAGCCCAGCACTGCTGGACGTTGCACAAGGAACATCGTGATACTCACAGACCAGGAGGGTCAATGTTCCCCATTTTGACCAATAAGTTGTGCTTTGGGCATTGTTTTACTAACCAAGAAGACACTGTGGCTTATGAAAAGACCCCACAGTCTGCAAGAGCAAAGAAATTACAACCTAGACAGGTAGCAGGGTCTTGCACATGAATAAAATCCGCATAGCCACGATCTTTGTTTATTCCCACTAAGACAGCGACTTCCTCTGTTATCCCTAGTGCTGAAAGCTGAAAGCATCTAGCTAATGATATGCACTTCATGCTGCAGAGCCTGGTGCCACCTCATCCTCTGTCTGCCTGAGGAGTGTGGAAGTGGAGCACACGAGCCCTCTCTCACTGCCATGAACTAAATACCGACGATGCACGTGGCCCTCAGCCTCTTGCAGGCTTGAATGGTTTCCCAACGTGTTCTCCCAAGGCAATGACAGAGCAAAGACCTTGGATTACAGCATTCCCTTGCTTGCAGCAATGCAGAGATAAGCAGTGAGAATATTATTCTCAGCTGATGCCTTTTTGATACCCCCCCAGCCCCACTGTTGCCACCAAAATACTGCCCATCACAGGGACTGAAATTCACTGTCCAGTTTGCCCACTGCAGGCAAGTGCTAAGATCACTCTTCCAGAGTAAAGGTAATTCTCTGGGAAGCATCTTGTATAACATCCCATTCCCAACTTCTCCACGTGTCTGTATATTAAATTACAAGCACGACGGGCTGTAAGGCAGTTTTCGACCTGACCCCACCAGCACTTCTAGGAACTAATAACAGACTTTAGGCTGACCCAGGAGAAGGAACCAGTGCCTTATTGCCACTGCCTGAAGCCTGGTAGCTGCCACTGCAGCCTGCAGGCCTTAACCTTGATGCTACTCATTAGGTCCATGAGATGTATCACCCCAGTTCTTTGTTTTGCCTCACACCTTGGTCATCTAGATTTAAGACTGTTTAGAGCACAAGGCAGTGGGGAAGGAGGAAAGAAATTCCCAGTTAAATGCAATCATTAACTGGAGTGGTCTTTGACTTCTCTGTGGTTTAGTTTAATTAGATGGAAGTCATTTTGCAGGTAGCCGCCAATGTCAAAGGCACGTTAACTATATAGCTATGAATTATTACTGCATCATAAAAATAATGAAAAGCTTGGATGCTAATGGAGCCATTAGGCTTTGGAGCAGTAACAGCTAGTCCTCTGTTTTCAGAGGAAAGCAATCTTCATTCTTTATTGTGCCTTTCAAATATTTCCACACTGAGAACGTGTGGCCTTTTTTCTCTCCACTGCTGCTTTTCTGGAGAAACTGCTCTCGATCAGTGTACCTAACCAGGTTCAGCCTTCCCTTTTTCACTTTGGAGCTCTCACATTAACATGGAAATGGCTGTCTTGAGCCATACCAAAGGACACAGCACCTGTACTGAGTCACACCCAGCATGTTATACTCTGTGCTACGGTGCTGGACAGCCAGAGCTCCATCAGAACAGGCCCTGCCTGTGGACACCCTTGATACAGCTGCCCAGGTTTCAGCAGCACCTCCCTGAATCAGCTGATCCTCATAAAGTAAGGAAGAACACAAGCACTGCTGGTATGTAATGGTTACTGCTGCAGAAGTGTGAAACACACTTCCACTTTGGGATGACTCTGTACTTCATGCCAGGTTCCACAAAAAGACGGCGCATGCACCCAGAATATTTGTTACCACCACATAGGCAAGACTTTGTTCATTCTGCACGTGAGTGATCTCCCCACATCCATCCTCAGTTTATAGATCGGGAGCCAGTGCTGCAGGGATCAGGAATTGTAGTTGGGAAGTCCCCAAGTCTCTCCTTCACCTCTCTCCTCTTTACTGAAGGAGACAGGATAACATTTCCCGCAGCTACAAACCCCAGGTCCCCCTGCTGGAAGGTGAGACAGATCCCCTTTAGCCAGAGTATGAGGAACACCAGCTGCTTCTAAAACTCGTTTCTTTCCAATTGCCTGCAGAATCTAGATTTTATATCACGAGACATCTGAGAACTGAACGCTTTCCTTTGACTGTCTCCAGGCTATTGATCTGTGATATCTTCATGAAGATTAAGATGGATTTTCACTCATCAGCTCACCTGAAAGAGGATTTTTGAGGTTAAATTTTAAGTTCTCTAATAGTATCAAGTGGCATCAACTTTCCACCAGCAGGTATCTGATGATTAGCAACTGGGACTGAAAACTTGCCTTTTATTCTCCATAGTTTCCTCTTCCCAACCATATTCTTCCAGAGTTTATTTTGGTAAAGCTCCTTCTTTTGGAATACATGTAGATCTGTTGAGGTCTCACTGATTCAGAAGACCTTTGGACTATCAAAACAAACTGAATCACAGCCATAAACGAAGCTGGGATCCCTTGTCTTTTTATTCTTTTTATTGAGGAATTGCATTTGTAGACCAATCTGTGAAGCAGATTAATTTGGAGCCATCTGCCATGAGCAAATCGCTAAGTTTGGCAAATATCAGAGAGATGCTCGTACCCTCCTCATGTAGTCGGTATCAGCTCTGATGTGAAGAAGACAGCTACCCTGTGAAGGTGCTTATGGCTACACCATGGATGTGTAGCAATTCAGATGACTGATTAGAGCCCCCTAAAGCACAGAAGGAGGGCTCAGCAGTCAGCACAGACCTTGCCTGATGTGCTGCGTAGCGAGGCAAAAAATGAGGCACAAAAATCTGTGCAAACTGAGAGCTGTGGAGGACTGGGTCCGCTTCACAGAACTCACACATGCAGCTGTAAAGAAAACTGCCTCAGAAGACCTCACCTGGAGTCACAGGGAAAATTTATGCTAACTTCAGGGGCTTTAAAATGCCAGGAAATACAACTATTACTAATGATAAATACAAAGCGAATCAAATACGTAGGAAAACGTGAATCTTTGGACATGCATTTCCTGCTCTTTCCTGGAAATTAGATGCTGTTTAAGTGCAGCTTAGGTGCAGAATCCAGCCTGGCTGAAAACATAACCCTACAGAACAGTATCAAGGTCTTGTTTCGCCACTGTATGTGTTGGAGAGACTAACTTTGCATTTTAACTTCCTACCCCCAAAGAGATGAGCCACCTGACTCACTGAGCCTGGGCCAAAGCCAACCCTGCATCTGCACATGCTGATTTTTGCTGTTGCTGTCTACTACTCTTTCTGGTGATTATTCAGTGATTTGTTGTCTTATTTAAAAAACTCATCACTGAGTGTGGATTGCCATGCCAATTACACATATATTACTCCTCTGCTGCTATGCAGTGCAATGTCAGCCTCTTAACTGTCCAGAAAAATCAAACAATAATTATTGCACCAGATTAGGCTCACTTTTATTTCCTAGGAAACACTTGCATACCCTCTAGGTTACATCAATATTAGTTTATTCTGTTGTTCCTCTTAGTGTTGATGAATACGTTGCTTGATTTCCAAATGTCTGTCATTTATTTGCAGAAAAACAAACTACCCTATGACTTAAGTGACCAATCAGCAACACAAAGTGACTGGTGAAAGTGAACTATGGTTAAAAAAACAAAAAGCTTGGAGGATTAATTGGAGTAAATTGCATAACATTTGGAAATAACAAGTGAACTTGGAAAAATCATAGAACTAGAACTCTTTTTTTACTTAATCTATTTTGAGGAGATAATTGAATTTCCTTTATTTCCCCGAGAATTTATCTTGGTGTTGTGCCATGTCCAGACCACACTCTGCCCAGGCCACGAGAGCTCCCACCTGTGCTGTGGTGAGTGGGCAGGGCTGTGGTAGCCTCAGCACCCCAATTCTTCTCACAGGCACCTTCCATTCACTCTGGACCCCACTTGCACACAGACACAAAGGAAAAAGTGAGAGTGCACCCCAGAGCGTGGTGTGGTATGTTTGAGGAGTTCCAATAGTTCCAATTTGAAGAGATGGATAGGTCATTTAAAACCTGGGCTTTACTCCTTGCTGGTAGTGAAACAAACACATCAGCACACCTCTGTGGTCTTCCCCTGGCAGCAAAAGTAAGGTGTTTGCACCATGACAACTCCCTCACTGACCCCAAAATCTCCCATAGCCAACAGTGTCTTTCAAAGCAGCAGTAAGTGTATCAGCCATTATTCTGGTTGCAACTGGTGAAATCTTCTCCTCACCTTTATTAGGAGACTCACACAAAACCGTGCCCATAAGCTGTCCAGACCGGAAAGAATGGATTTGAGAAGAAATTTTAAGTTCTTAAAATAGCCCACAAGCCTTGCCTGGAGATAAACCTAAAAGCAAATACATCTACTTTACCACGTCACTGCTCAGCACACCAATCTATCACGTGCTCTGCAGCAGCCTTTGGAGGGAGGTGGTTCATGCTCCTGCTCTCACACTCTCCACATGTAAACAGAGTGATTTTCCTCCTCTCCTGAGACACCCCTGACACGCACGGCTGCCGTGAGGGAGCTGCGTGTTGTTATAGTTACTGCCTGTGACTTACCCCTGCCATTCTCATGGCCTTTTCAGTAAGTGGTGCTTAAACAGCAGTCTAGCAAAGGTTTGCAGAATAATGATACATAAAAGTTCTCTGAATAACAGGATCCAAGCACCTCTGCCATCCAAGCTCTTCATCCATTTCTCCCCGGCCCTTACGTCGACAATGAGACCCTGATTATCTCGCACAAGGAGCACAACAAAGGTTGCTTCTTATATTTGAAAGGTTTTTTTACTTGTGCTGCCTGAGAAGGTCATCACACGGGGAAAAGCAGAGCTCTTCCCCTCAGGCAGCTCTCAAGAGACAGGTATGGAACATCCAGGACTTACCAGCTTGCAGATACTCTCTGGTGAGACAACCTGCAGCTTCGCAGGTCAAGTCTGTAAAGGGCCATGGTTTTCTACCTCCTTTTGGGCAAACCTTTTGCTAACCACACACAGTCATGGTAACCCCACAAGAGGCTGGAATAACCTGTCACATTTTCCCATCAGGACCGTGGTACGAGGACAAGGCTGCGGGAATGAGAGAAGACACACGCCCATGAAATGGATTCTGCTGAATGATGCTACTCAGCTGCTTTCGAGATGCAAAGACAACAATTAACTGAGCTGATGACTCAAATAGCTCTTCATGCCTGGCAGTCAGAGAAACCAGACTTTGGGAGAGAGGCAAATAAAACCCGCTCAGAAGCAGACAGCAGGAGAACAGAATTAACGGAATTAACGGGTTTTCGCAGACACCAGACTCAGATGAATGAACATTTAAGACAGAGTAATTAGAAGATGCTGCTTCTGCACCTTTGCCTGGAGTACAGCAAAGACAACCAGCCCCTGGTGGGAAACAGGCTGCCACTTGTGGTCCAAGAAGCTGCCTTCACTCAGGTTTAGTGAAACTGAACCCTGTGTACATTTAATGAATAGATGGTACTAAACCTGATATATAAGAAGTGCTGTGACACCATCTTACAAATTTCTCAGCCAGACAGAAACCCTTCCATGAAGTGTGGATTTTTGTTACTACTCAACAAAACCCCCATGTTTTCTATATGTTTCAGAACATGTAAGTAGCTGATGAGAACAAAGCTGTGCTAATCTGATTTATCAGCTGCTTTTTGTGAAAGTAATTAGGTATGGGATTCCCAAAGGACTTTATGAGGAAGGGGCCAGCAAAGATAATTAATGAATGTATATCAATACTGCTGTGGAATTAGCATCAGGAACTTGTGTTCCTGTATTAGCTTTGTGCTTCTCTCCATCTAATATCACTATACATGAAATAAATGTTAATTACCATCATTGCATGAACAATCAGTGACACTGCTGAAATGGAAGTCCAGTCCTGCAGCCCTCTACCACCAAACACTTCCTGCAATCTGCGGAAGAGCCTGAAACACAGCCAGGGAAGTTAATCCTAGTTTGTACATAGAATCTTGCATCAAACCAGTACTAGTTTAAAATACACTGATGAAATCTGCTCTTGTAACGAACCTTGTAAATAAAGCTGAAACTGGCACTGCATCTCTCTCTCCCCCACACGTGTTCTCCTCCAAGTTGTAAGCCCTGCAGCAGATACAACCCCAGCTACAGAAGGAGAGCTGGCACAGAGATAAGAGAAAATGGAACAGGCCTGCCATGAAACGGATCACTGAACTGGAGACACTGGAGCTGAACTTCAGCTGCAATAAATCCACCTTATTTCATGGACCTTTCTCTCTGCCCAGTTAACCCAGTAAGGCTGTGAATTTGAGCAGACGTGAGTTTTGGTATGCAAGGGATGTTACAGAAATCAACGTGAATCCTACCGCTTGCTTTCCATGACACTTCAGGAGAAACTTGTCATTAACCTGCAATAATTACCGGCAGTTCCTCCTTGCCACTGAAAAAAGCTTTTATTCTATTCTGCTTTCTGCTGAGCTGTAGGATGCTCAAATTGCTAGAAGACTAAGTTAAAAATGGCTCATTCTCCATATGTGGTCCATATTTTGCTACTTATATTTTGTCGGAACTAAAACCCAGTAGTGTCATTTCAATTTCTTGGTCTGATAGAAGAGATTAATTTTTAAATCACACATTAGAATCACACTGATACAAGCATGCAGAATGCTGCTTTTCTAAATATTAAGCTGAGCACTCTGGAATGCTGCCATGGTTAATCCTTATTGTTTGCTTTGGAGCAGCATAAAATGACTACTGAAAAACTGCATACTAAGGGACCTATCCACTGGAAATGTTTTCTTCTATGATTGACTGGCATTAATCATTTTCTTCCTGCACACACAGAGGGAAGTGCTGCCTTCAAAAGGAGACTTGATATATAAGGATTACCCATGTTTGGGATGTTCCTTTCTAAAGCAGTGAATGTGCAAAAAACCTGTCAGTGGTCAGTAACGTACTCGACATACTCCAATTATTGGCAGGAATACTTTCAAATGCCAAGAGGAAAACCAGAACACACAGCTGGGGTAGTGTGATATGTCAGACTTGAAGTAACAGGATTCAGACTTCATGGTTTTTCACAAAGACCTTATGTGACTTAGGAATGGCTTTGCAGCTAAGGATCCTTCCTACAGGTCACAGCTGTCCGTTGCTCAGCTGTACAGCAGCTTAGCTCTTGCTGTAACGTTCTGTTCTGCCTCAGAATTTCTGCCCTAGAGCTCCCTGGAGAGGGAGACCAAGATGGTATGTCTGCACTACAGCAAAGGACTGAAACCTAGCAGGCTTTTGCTTGCTTGTAGTTATTTATAAGCATGGCTGCTTTCAGGATTTACTTATGAAAAGCAATTCCACTTAATATCAGTACAACAGCGTGGCAATAGTTCATATTTACGGATTGTAATGTAATTCCAGAAAGCCACAAATTCCTTTAGAAAGTACTCATCTATAAATCAACCTATAAATCAGTACGGCCACAAACACTGTAGGGCTGGAAAGAACACCGAGTGAAACAGAAAACGCTGAGTGTTTAAGTCACACAGAAAATGTTTGTTCAGACCGGAAAATGAGCGCCCAAACAGGACCGCCCTCGTCTGCTCTGGGCACTTCAAGCAACAGACCTGCAGCAGGGACTGTGCTTTAACTAACCTGTTTCTCACCGCTCGGCTTCCTGTAGTTCAGCAGCAGCTCCACAGCTCCCACCACCTCCTTCCGTATCGCGTACAGCAGCGCGTCCCCCACGTACACGCTGTGGCTCAGCAGCAGCTCCATGATCTCCAGGTTCTCATTCTCTATGGCTATTAAAAGGGCGCTGCGACCAAGAGGATCCATACAGTTGATGTTGATGTTGTAGTAGATCTCTGCCTCTTGCAAGGCGTGTTTGACGCTGGCATAGTCCCCCTTCTCCACAGCACTGAGGTAGGCTTTCTCCTCCGCGGACAGCTCTGCCTCCGCTCGCACGATCTGTAGCGGGATCCGGTCTCTGTACGGGGAGTAGTTTACCTTTTTGTAGTATAGCTGGGCCATTGTTCATAGTGACCGGGCAACCTGTGCGGGAGAAGAACCACATGCAGGTGACAAAACGGACACGGAGGGGCCAAACTTGCAAAGGTCCATCGCGGAAAAAGCTTCCGAGCCCTTTTTAAGATGTTTATGTTCTCAACACGGAGACCGTAACACCCCCTGAGAAACCCCAGGGCTTCCTGAAAGCATGAAGGTGACACCACTGCTCAGGAGAGGAATGCAGAATGACAGACACTTGGCATATTTTTTAATCTCATTTAAGCACTATGCCATTGATTTCTTTTATCTGGTCAGAAGCACGATCTTGTTGTTTATGGGTAACCCATCACACATGCAAATAGGTGGATTTCTCATCTTTGCTTTATTTCCCACTCAATATTTTTTTCAGTTCCTCCATTTCCACTGATGGTGCAGGTCCTCAGCATCTCTGAACTGACAGTGATAGAAGCTGCTGATTTACACCCTCCTATTTACAGTAATAGATTCATTTTGAATATTTTTGCTCCTTCTTCTCTGCTTCCATCTCTTAAAATAGGTTTTTATTTTTCCTTAATGTTTACTCTTTGACTAGGTCACAGTTTTATTTTTAAAGCTTGAATGTTTTTAAACATATTTTCTCACTCTCCTCGTTTATAAATAGGACCTAAAGACAGGCTGATGCAGAAAGGCCCCCCCCTTGCTCTCCAAAGGCTGTGATGTTGTTTTTAGATCTAGGAAAACAAGAAGTAAACTGTGCCCTAAATAAGTGCAGCAAACTGAACGAATTACGGTTCCTTAAGAGCCAAACAGGTGACTGGAGTAGTAGGAAACATGGGCTCGACAGGTTTTCACAGGTAAGGAAGAAAGGAACTAAGCTTGTCTACCTCTGTTTGGCATTAATAAACGACACCAACTCAGGATCATGGGACACCAGCAGCTATAACTAATTGGACTCCTTATTCCATCTCCTTGCACAAAGCTCAACAGCTTTCTGCAGCAAATTAGCCAGAGTTTTGTTCCATTTCAGTGCCCTGTCCAGGGAAAAAGGGAGGTTCCTGTGGTTCTGATGGGGAATTGGGAGAGCGAGGCCGTGGGTTCTTGCTACCATCACCTCCTGCCGTAGGGAAGCCGCGTTCCACAGAGCCCAGGCATTTGCATTTTGCCTTCAGCTCCAGAGGAACGGGCCTGCTGTGGTGGGAGTGGGTGGATCTGAGCTCCAGCCCAGCTGACACTGCAAAACAGTGGGTGGCTGTAGCGTACGGCAAAGTTGCATCTGCGAACTTCCCGGGGAGCCAGAGATCTGTAACAGCCAGTTTGGCATCTCAGAAGATGCGCTCACTCAGTATCCCCCTTCCCCACAAGTGGAAGAAAAGTTTGTTTGTCACATATCCAGAGTTACTCCCACATTGCTCACACGTGTCTCTGCACACACAGAATCATAGAATCCAACGTTTCAACCTCAAGACACGCACACAGGCATTCGAGGCAGAAGGACTAAAATCTGAACAGAAACCATAAATACATTGCCTTATTTTCTGTGGAAACATTATGCCACTAAAGCTTTTAGAGCTAAGGAACAACTGCAGTGGCTCAGAAGCTTCAAGTTTCAATAAACTACACGTGGAACCAACTACTCTGATTTTCAAAAGGATGGAGGATAACAGGTCGTTTTCAAATTCTGCTTTTGCAAATGTTATTCACGAGGGGTCCAGCTAACTCCCACTGAAATACTGGCAGGACACAGAAGGATGAAGCACAGGTCTGCTAACCACGAAGGACCAAAGAGATTTTTGGGAAAGTAAGGACAAACCCAAGGGGGAAGGGGAATTTTGTCCTGGTGTGACAATCTGGTTAATGGGAGCAGGGAACTCCAACCAGTGGGACTGCTCACAGAGGACAGCAGTCACCACGTAGGAAGTCTCCAGGGGGAATATGTTGGCTCCAAAAAAACCTGAGGGATAAGTGCAGCTACTGAAGTGTATTTTTTTCACTGCTCCTCAGTTTAATTGAACATTTTGTAGTTGGTGAGTAACATTTGCAATGAGTTATAACAAATGTCACCTTATGAAAACGTCATGCCAGAATTGAATGCCTTTCCTTTCCAACAGTTTTGCAGAAAGAAAAGAAAGCTTCAGATATCTTAACTCCTCAGTGGGATCTCATCACCCAGTCCAAGCCCAGCCAAAGAAAGTATTTTGTAAATACTTCAAGCACATAAGAAGCTGTAATAAAACCAAACAGGAAAGACTGATTGATTTTCCTGAATGATTCTCCTGAATTCTTCTCAGGCCAACACTGCATAGCCTAACAAACACATGCTGCTGACTTGGGGTTGGAAATGAGAGCATGCAGTATCAAAAAAAACCCCCACAAAACCCCAGCTGTCTGCCTGGATTACATGGAAGATTCCAGCAAAACCTTCAGCTGTTGAGCTGCCCCTCAGCCAGAGATCCAGCACAATTACAGATGAATCTTCCAAACCTGACGTCGTTCCCTTTCAGAATTGTCTATTTAGAGCATTAGTCAAACCTGTGGATGGAATGAACGAGCACAACGATCCCTGCTCCAGCTGTTGCTTCTCAACACCACCAGTCTCCCAGAGGCAGCACCTCTTGGTGAAGCAGACAATGTTGGTAGACCCTAGACCACTTGTTTGTCCCAAACTGGTCATGATTCAGGCTTAGCAGTTAAAAAAAAAAGACAAAAATACTGATGAAATCCAGGGAAGAGAAGGGGTAGGCAATGCACAGGTGCTGCCTAGAGAGAAGCAGCAATGATGTTCTTGAAAGGTAGCAAAAATAGAAACATTAAAATTTTGGAATCTGTGCAGACAGCCTGAAAATGCTTGTTTTCCATAAGAATTCTCTCTACAGAGAGGCATTTTCTACTACTTGAGTTAATATTTGGGGCAAAGAAAGTATTTCCAGTCTATGCCTGATTGCAGATGCCTCAGATGATATTCAGTGACTGGCTAATGCAGTGGTGATACCTGCAGCACTAACAGGTGCAGAGAAACAAGAGAACCACATAATAAACTACAGAAGCTACAGAAAGAGGACTTAGCACTCAATTTGGACTCTATCACCACTCTCCAGCTGGGATGTCCTTCTCCCTGAACTGTAAGTCCAAATCTCCAAGCCATTTCAGCCTGACACCACTTCTGTGTTGCCTGGCACAGAAATCAAGAGTTTTAACCCCTAAAGAGCAGCCATATCTGGCAGAAACAGCTTGTCTGGCTTGGGAAAGGAAGGTTTCTGGCCACATTGCTTTGTCTAATAATTTAAAATGGTTTTTCTATCTCTGCAAAGATTTCCCTGCATCTTTCATCACTCAGTTCAGACCTATCTATCCCCTACACCAACAGGGCCACTTCTTTCACTCTGAAGAGTAAATGGCATCACAGCTGCCACAGGCAGGTTTGTTGGAATCTCCTGCTGCCTGCTTTTGGACTGGACTTGTGGGATGGAGACGTTACAACCACAAGGGAATGGTAAAGTCAAGGGTTCGAAACAATGGCTTTGGCTGAAAATAAAGAAGTGGCTTTACACATGCCACCATCTGTATGACATGTGCAGTCACCACTCTCCAAGACACTGCACTGTCCTCAACACCCCTGTGAGTCTCCCACTCTCCAGCACAACTCAATACCAAATGTATCACACTCATGTATCGTGCACAAGTGAACCAGTGATCCCTTCAACACCGAGGGGGAAGCGACAAGAGAAAGAGAAAAAAAATGAGCTTGCTTTTCTAATTTTCTTATCAGAGAGAGAACATGAGAAAAATTGCAGAGTCTGGAGAGATATGTGTGAACACAGGCAAAGGCCAGGGGGGCAGCCTGAGCAATGGGCAAGCAGCAGTGAGGAAGGGGCGAGGAAAAAGAAGAGCAGGGAAAAAGAGTAGCAGTGAATAGCAACCATTAGTTAGAGAGATGGTTAATGAAGACAGACAGGCAAAGGTCATTCAACAGCACTGCCTTTTGCCACTAAAAATTCCATGAGTTGTCACTACAGATTTTTTTAGGAGCAGTTGAGCCTCTTCACTTTACATGTACAACATGCTCCCACGTGCCACTGTCTCATGGGAATCAGAAGGACCTGTGTGAAATGGGATAACTGTAAATGAGGGAGCCAGTGCCAGTTTATATCCCTGTATCACTAGGCTCATTATAAAATAGGACCTTCCTGGATTTTACTTGCTTTTATCATCCTCTGACTTTTCATGATTCTGACTCAGAGGTGGAAAAGTACCGTTGCTCCTGATGGCTGAGTTCCCTCTGTAATGAGAGCAGCAGAGACTTGTACTGCTATAGAATAGCTACCAGAGCTCACTGCTCCCAGCTGATGGGAGCAACCTGAGGAACTAATCAAACACGGATCTTGAACACAAGATCAACAGAAGAGAGTTACCTTTCCCACCTGACGGGACTCCGTGCGAGCAGCCAGCTCACATCACACGTTAGGGCAGACAACAGAACACCCCATCTGCCAAGCTGGCTGTTCCCTCCCACTGGAGACTCACTCTGACACACGCTGGCAAAACTCTTTGTGTGGCTTTAAAATGTCACTACATCTCCTCTGTGGGATCTGCAGAAGGGTTTGTGTGCTGTAAAACCCACCTCCACTTTCTAGTTGTATCAGCCCAATAAAAGAACCGATCCTTTGCAACACATCCTTCCTTCTTCTGTGGCCATTTCTCCCTTTTTGTGTTTCAGAGACAGTATTTTCCTCATTTTGCGATTCTAATCTGGTCTCCAGGTCTGGAAATGATGGTCCATAACCGTGATAATGGCCTCTTTCCTCGTGTTCACACACTGCATGCTCAGTACCATTGATCTTTTTAAAAAAAAGGTTATAAACTTGAGTTATGAAGTAGTCCAGAAGGGCCACTTAGGTAAATAATATTACATGTAGCTAATGGACCAATTGAATTTGTGATTGGATCCTTCTTTTAAGTGCTCTAGATCTTATTTACTAATAATGCCTGGCTAAGCACAGTATGAGGAAATAAAACTGACTCTGTAACAACATTTTGCAATTCCTTTTCTTCTCCAAAGATACCCTCTTGTTCCAGAAAATTGCTTTTTCCACAGAGTTCGGTGGGAACCAGATTACAACCCTAAGTCTCACTGCTTCTCATGATGTCTCTGCATCACACCACCGGAAGCAGAAATTTGTTTCTGATGCTTTTAAATGCAAAAAGACCCATGACTGAGCAAATGCACAACCTCAGAAGTATCTGAAAACTATAAAATTGTAATGATCTTCTGGTGCCTATGGCTGTGCACATTCCTTTTAGCAAAGGCCTGATCATCTCAGGAAGTTTATATTCAGCTTATAAGTTATATAAGATCCATCATTCCCTGGAACAAGTGCTTTCCAAAGCTTGTAGGGCTGTAGTACAACACAAAGGTGAGAAACCAACAGCTAGTAAAACCAGGGATGAGTAGTCTAGTTTCACTGCCCAAGATGAGCAAAAGGGAGAGCACTAATAGCGTATGTGACACAAATGCAAGGCTGCACTCATTCATGATTCACCTTGGAGGATATGTCCTTAGAATATGCAGGGGAAAATTCTCTGTAGAATGTTTTGCTCTCATCACCACCTCAGGCACAGGTAAGAATCCATATGGGCCCTGTGGCGTGGCACATAACCCTCTGATGCAAGCAGTGTTTGCAGAAGAAGACAAACCTCAAACTTCAGACTATAAAATGTACAGAAGCCAAAAGAAAATTCTTCGCCAGTAACTCAAAATGTCACAATTTGACTCAAGTCCCAACTCTGCAATTCTTAACTTCCTGAGGAGGGTGACAATAATGAAAGATATATATGTTTGATTTGGAAAGGCCAGCTCTTTGGTACAAGTCTCTTCCGCTGCATAATCAATTGGTGAGTCACGACCAACTGCATATGGGATACATATTTGTGTGTTTATATATATATATATATATATATATATATGTATGTGTTTATATATATCTACATATATATATATATATATATATATGGTCCCTGCTGGAAGGTTCAGCTTTGTTTCATCTTGCAAAGCAGTGAGGCTCCTTCTGGCCAAAGATGAGCAAGCTCCCTTTGCAACAGGGTATTTATTCTCCTCTACATCTCCTCCACCAGCCAGAGCATAATTCATGGACAGAGAGTTTGGGAATACCGACAGCTAGACCAGACCAGGAGTCTCAAATACTTAGGATTCCCACAAGCCTCTTCTTCCCAAATGTCCAGGGATAGGCTCTCATGTTATTTCGATCCACACCAGGAACGGATTCCAGACGGACCCTTCCCCGGTGCTGGCCTACAGGCACGTTTCACACTGCATTGATGGGGTGTTAATGAGGCTAAAACTTCAGCCAAACTCCTCAGCCTGCTGGGTTGGACGTGGGGGAGCAGCTCTGTAATAAAAACCAGACGTGGAACAGGCACCTTGCCCTGCAGCGCAGCCAGAGGAGTTACCAGTGCACCCCAAAGAAAGAACCGAAGGTGCAGGACCTGCACCAAACTGCTGATGTGCCAGAGTCCCCTTTCCCCTCCCTGAAAGGGGAGTTTCCTCATTCCCTGGTTCCCTGGTGTGTGAGGACAAGCTGCAAGCAGAGTGCACCTGAGCCACTGCACTCAGACATCACCAGCACTTCTTGGCTGGGACAGCCTAATGCAGGGGACTGACTGGTCTTGGCTGTGTTTCAGATTAGGCCAGAAATGCAATTCAGGAGGGCAGGGCCTTGGTGGGCCTCACCCCCTCTACCCAAGCATCCTGGTCTGTTGTCCTGGTTTAACCCCAGCCAGTAACTCAGCCCCACAGAGCTCCCACTCACTCACTCCTGGGGGGAACAGGGGCATTGGAAACTTCTTCATTGCCTATTAAATGAGTTGGCTTCCACTGCCATTGTTCCTTTCAGGGGTGACTGACATGTCTGTTGGTGTGTTTTCCCTCTCTTCTCCTTGAGGGTGATGCATAACACTGAGCAGTGTTTGGTAGGTGCTGGACAGGGCCCAGCACAGTGAGCTGTGCCTCTTTGGAACAGCCACAGCAAGTTTTTTACTTGTTCAAACACTTTATCACTTCACCAGGATCCTGCATTTGTTCAGGAGCAAAGTTCCAGACCATGGGTGCAGACTCTTTGGTGCTGCTATAAGGCAAATGCTTTATGATAGCACTGGAGTAGCTGCACTACCTTTCTCCTGCCTGACAAACGCCAGGCTAGTTCCAATCTGCAGAGGCAGCAGAGTTCAGGCAGTGTAAGGCAGGAGCCTTGCTCTCACAGCATCCTGATGCTGCCACACAGACAACCAAAGCCCCCTGCAGTAAGTTGTAAATGAGACAAGGGCACGGATTCAAATTACTAAGATGCAATCTAGCTTGTAAGGCAGTCCTGGGCCAACTGTGAAGGGCTCTGGCACAAAGTCGGGAATGTAGGGCTGGAAAAACCATTTGGATGAGAGGCACCAATCCACTGGCAGTTCTGAGAAGCCAAAAAAGGGATAGTTGGGACTATCCCTGCAGTTCAGAGGCCACTTAAAGCATATTCCAAACCTCTCTATGAGATGAAAGTGCCTAAGTCGCAAAACAGATTTAAATCTGACTTTGAAAACCATCACAGCCCTGCCTCATGACATTTGTCCTGTGTAACACCCAGACATCAGTAAGTAACCACATTTTTTTGGATGCAAGGGTTAGAAAGACCACCTTCTCTAGCTGGTATTTCCTCTGGGAACAGCACTGAGATGGGCAGTTGTAGCTTCTGGAAGTAGATGATGCACTCTAAGGCTAGAGCAGTGTGGGTCTGATCCATTCCTAGGACTGCCAAAATTACAAGAGATCCTTGCTGTTTCCCTGCCTGGCCAGGACTGAGAGAGGCTGTAAGCCTTGCCCTGCACTAAGCACCTGGATTTTGGGATGGATTGAGAGATACTGCGGTTTAAGATGTCGTGTGGATTCACACAGACACACATTAGTTGGTCACACTCGCTTTCATTTCCCCAGCACTCAAATGACACCACAGGGTCGGGCCTATGGCACTGCCTGGGACAGGAGATACACTAAATTCAGTGCTTCTACCAAGATCTGAATTATGAAAGTGGGGAAGAAGAGCACTTGTGGTCTCTCAGTATTCTCACCTGACAATAATAATGCACAGGACATTCACTCCTTGTCGTTGTGTCTCACACACAGCCCGAACAGCCATGCAGAATATGGGCCAACAGTCATCCTTGGGATCAGGGCATGCAACATCCTTGTCGATCTCCAGTTCTGCCAGAGGGCTCTTTGCAGGCTGTAGGTATCTCAGATTTGATTTCATCTGTCCTGAAAGCAAGACAGAGCTTCCAGCATGTCTTAACGGGAAGGATATCAGCAAAAGCCTCTGGTGTTGAGCCAGCTGCAAAGCTCCTATTTGTGAGACAAAAGGAAGGGGGAGTACTGACCCATCCCTGGAATACTTCAGTATTCCTTCAGCAAAAATCAGTCTTGGCTACTAAAACTGGTAAAGTTATTGAAATGGTGATGGGATGGCTGCAGCACGTGCTTTCAGCTTCTATTACAGTGAAGTACATACAGCTTGCAATTGTCCCACTTCTCTCCCCACAGCCATCACACAGCTGAAAATAAATAAAAATGTACCATTGTGAGGAGCTTAAAAAAAACCAAGCAACCCTGGAATACGTTCATAGCATGCATCTTTGCAAATTCAGGCAGAACAGAAAGCTCATTTTGTCTGTCTGACGTCATTGCTGTGTCCCCTACTCCTTTGAGATGGGCTATCTATTCATTTTCCACCCTCTAATAACAAAAAAGAGATGTCAACTGAACTGAGAAACACTGTCAAGCGTGCTTACCCTTGTCTTATCTGCTAATGCAGCACCAATGTAGCATGGCATCATTATCATCTCCAGGCTCTCTGTCCACTGCTTCTGTGCCTGCTGCTTGCAATCGCTGGCTGCTGCAGCTATTGAACAGAGATTTGGTTTTTTATTTCTTCCCCCTTACTTGGAACACCTTCTCTAGGAGAGCTGTATGGACTGCTAGACCTGTCTCAGCCCAGCTCCAAGTGCAAGTTAACTACCCAGTCCCAAAAGGAAAACCCAAGGTGATGGCACAGTGGCCGGCGAGAGGAAAGGGCAGTGGCAGCACGCACTGAACAACTAACAGTTACAGTTCAGGCTCTTTTTCTCATCTAGTAATGGGTGGATTTATTAGTGGTTATCAGTTACCATTTCTGAACAAGCTGTGCTGGGCTGTTTTCATCGACACCTACGTGGAAATACAGTCAGGACCCAGCACATGCAGCTCCATCACCTGCAGCCCCTGTGCTGAGTCTCTGGGGCTACAGTGCAGCAGCAACTCTTCCTCTGGCTCTCATTTTGGTTTTGTTCTTAATTCTGTCATTCTACCAGACTGCAGGTTCTTGGAAGGAAGAGGAAAACTCATGTGCTCAATTCTGAAATGTCCGTTTCCCGACTGCAAAAAAGAAAGGCTGTTTAGACAATACTTTGTTCACCTGCAGCACCTTCTGGAGATGAAAACAAGCAATACCCATGAATTCTGTTTCCCTGAGTTAAACTCTAAACCATGGAAATTATGGAGGAATTAAAAGGCAAATTCACTGCATCTGCAGAATACTGGGGACAGGAAGACAAGGAACCTGTGCCCCAGAGGCAGGGAGCACATCACTCCTCCCGTGGGGGTGCTGGGGCCTGGCAGTGACACCTGTATGCCTGCACTCTGTGGAAAGAGAACAAGCTTTCAGACATCTCTCCTTTCTAAAACCTTCACAGGAGAAAGAAAGGGTTTTCAGGGGCTTCCAGGCAGAGGAAGAAAAATCTGAAAAACCCAAACATTTGAAGTATCTAGAGCAGACAACTGATCTGAATACAGCACAGTTTCTTGTGGGGAGATTATCCTCTCCTTCTTCACCTCCAACCTGCCATGGGGGAGATTGCCTCTCTTGCATCAGCTCCAGCTGATGTAGCACACAGTCCCCTCTCTATGCAGCTTCCCCACGACACTGCACCCTGTCCAGTTCCAGCACACCACCAGCAAATCCTGCAGCCTGAGCCACCTGGATGGTTGCAGAGCTGAGAAGGAGAAACAGTTCTGTAAGCCAAAGGTCTCGCTGGATGTATTTTAGAATGATGGAGACTAAGCATTACAGATTGCAATGGCAGGGCAATCACAGTTTGTCTCAGTCATGGTTTTGCACAAGTCAGCCCTGGTCCTGCCGTTCTTCACTGCTACTTCTGCTGAGACAAAACAACTGCCTCAGCTGTGCAGTACAGAAAGGTATTTTATGGAGAGGTGGAAATGCCATACAGAAAAGAGAAACCTTCATAAAAAGAATGTGGGAGGGAGCTTCTCCTGACAATGGTAATAAACAGAATAGTCTGCAGATAAAATAAAGAAGCAAAACCAAATCCCAGTTCATTAAGATAGCTCAGGAAAGGGCCTAGAAGAACTGCAGACTGGACAGTTTTTGAAGACCCACAGAAGGGCTGCAGGCAATAAAAACACATTCATTTAGAATGTAAAAATGTTGTTCTCAAGAGTGTTAAGCAGGCAAATCCAAAAGACATCAAAAAATGCTGCACAGACATAAAGCAACCTGGAAGAGGAGCAACACTGTTATACTGCTTTGAAGTGAAGAAATGCAGAGAATCAGATATTTGCTTCTATTAATGCCCTAAAAAGAATCCTGAATAATATCTCCAGCATAAACCTGTCTGTTCAACCTCCAGATCATTCCAATAAAATCAGAGATTTGGGTCAGAGATTTGTAGGAGTGATTTGCAGGAGTAACCACATTATGTCTTAATCGTTGCGTACTTACTTTGTGCCCTCTGGCTACCAACAACAACACCCAACTCTTACGTGGCTTTTTCAGCCACAGGTCTAAAAGTACTTTTTAAAAGGATGAACAAGCACTCTTCCTCTTGTTGTGTGGACTGGAAATATGCAGCAAACAGAAGTTACTGGTTTCATCCTTTTGTGACAGCAAGTGATGACCGGCCAGAAACACAGATACACATGTATATTATACATAGAGCTTTCTTCAGAACAATTTTGGTTTGTATGCTCTGGGTTTTAGGCTCAGCTACAGTATAACTGCATGGGGTCCATGTTTAAATTGAGTCTATTCCTCTGGCTACAGGAGCAAGGCTATGCAAAAGAAATGCACAAATCCATAAATAAGGCTTGGCACGATTTCACTGCTCTACTTAATGCCGAAATTTTCAAGCTCTGTTTTCCCAAACCTCATTTCCAAATTCCTGCACCTGTTAATTTGTTAATTCTGTTTTCAGTGAGTTTAGACTTAGGTATTCTTAATTATGCTAATGAATAATAAACTACTTAAAATATCAATCTCTTTCAAACCTCAAAAAGAAAACAGTTAACAAGTACCTTACCCCTGGGTCTGTCTTCAGTGTTGGACCCACAGACCAGTACAGGCATTACCTTTTCTCTACTAGATTCTCTTGAGATGACATTGTGTCTTCCCTTTCTCCCTCCTTCCCCTCCCTCTCAGGTTTCTTCTGACCCAGCCTCACTTTCTCCTTTTCAGTCTGATCCCTGTTGAGAAGAAGATCTCACAGGTTAATGAAAATCACCCCCACCCAAGGTGGTAATTACCACAGCTGTCTCTACCAGCTTTCCTTTCCTCTCTTGATATTCATTTCCTCTCCCCTCCAAGGTTCTGTAAAGGCTCCTTGCTGCTGCTCCCTTTCAGCTAGCCCTCACAACTGGTGTCTGGAAGTTCCTGGGGTGCCACAGACTCTGTCCCCTCCTGTCCTCTGTGCATCTCTCAAGATTCTGTCAGTTGTAATTTTGGCAAAGGAACGAGGCACTGAGACAATCTGTGGTCCCTACAAGGCAGTAGCTGTGCCCTCTCCTTTCCATGCATCCCCCAGTTTTACCAACTGCTCTTCTGCTCTCCCTGAACATCACTTGGTTTGTGTTTTCCTGGCTCCTCCACAAAACATAGGTTAGATCAGTGCAGACATGCATCAAAACTGTGCTTTATTGCAAACAAAAGGAAGAGAGAGCACTGAACCTGCTTAATTTACCCAAACATCTACCTGCAGAACGTTCTTGGCTGCTTGGTGTTTCTTCCATCATCTGTGCATTCCTGATAAAAGCTGTGCTTTTCCTGCTCCTCTCTTCCCTGGATGTCTGCAGAGAGCTGCTAAATCGCAGATATCCTTGTAGGATATCGTTCTCACCATCTCCCTGACGAGGCAGCATTGTTTCTTACAGGACAGATGGCTTACAAGACACCGATCTCCACCAACAGAGCAGCAAGGAACTGCCTGTAAAGTGACTCTGAAAGCAACTCTTTTGGCATTAAGACTGAGAATGAGGATAAACCCCACCAAGGAGAAGGCCACGTCAGCAGCATCGCTCTCAGCAGCGTTATCAAGGAGCTGTGTCGCCCCAGGAGAGCAGTTTTCCCCAGGGTTCTCACAGTCTGCATGACTAGACTAGATTAAAGTCATGCCACGCTTGTCACTTCCTCGGGAGCCCAGCCACATTGGCTAGGGTTTATTTTCAGCCCTGAGCTTTGGGAGTTCAATAATTATATGAGAATGTGTTCTTCTGGGGGAAAAAAAAAGTCTCTAGCCTCTAGGGTGTGAAGTAAAGAGTGTGAGTCACTGAGTGAACTTCATTGATGCAGAAACCAGACAGAAAGTGTCTCAAATTCTCTAGGTTTAAAAATCTCTTGACTTTAAGCCAAAGCTTGCAGATTTGAGGTATGGGGCAGAGAGGGGAGAAACGGGCCTTGGAGCACAGGGACTTGGCAATACTAGAATCACAGAATTGGAAGGGACCCACGAGGATCATCAAAGGCCAACTCCTGGCCTTGCACAGGAACACCCCAAAAATCCCATCGTCCAAACGTTCTGAACTGTCCAAATGCCCCAGACCTGAACTCTGTCAGGCTCAGGGCTGTGACCACTGCCCTCGGGAGCCCCTTCCAGTACTACAGCTGCTCGATTTGGGGATGCCAGACCTTTCTGCAGGCCACTGCACCTCCTTCCCTGTAAGCCCTTTCCTGGATAGGAAAAAGACAGCACGATCTGTGCTGCAAGGGATGTCTTTGTGCTCTGCTCTGGCACCAGGCAGGTCAGGGCAACAGCGGCATTTTGTGCACTGGCTCAAGCCCACACACTTCAAGGACTGCCTGCTCTGCTATTTATAAAGCTAAAAGGGTGTTATCACTCAGTCAGCTCAGTGCAGAAGCATCACTGGCATTCTCCATGAAGACAGCTTTGTTATGCCAGCTCGATATCATACACCCTTGTTCCCACGTAGTGACAGAGGACCCCTTTGAGTCAATCTGATAAAGCAGCCACCAATTTAACACTGCTTTTGGCAGAGAAGTGCATTTCTATCCAGGCCTACTCTCAGCCAAGGCCTGCTGAAGCTTCTCTCTTGCAAGAGCTTAATATCAGCTGAGAAAATATGTTACACAGTAGGCAATTTTATTTAAGTACTGTCATAACTGTGGCTACAGACAGAAATGCAAACAGCACAGATATTACTAGACAGGCACTATTTTCAAAGGGCCCCCCACCTGCAAATCCCTGCTTACTGACACATCTGGTTAGGGCTCCCTGAAAAACAGAAAGTACCATCACCCTCATTTTCTAGGTAAAGAAAGCAGGAGACACTCCCAACTTTGGACAGAGTATCTGGGGCCAGTAACACACTTCCACTCCACACCTTAACCACTGATCTCACTACGTGCAGCAGACTGCAGAGGAGAGTAAGGCTTCCCTCCTGATGTTTTCACTCAAACAAGGCATTGGAACAGCAGCTGTACAGTGATGAGGCACTGCTAAGTCTCCTCTGACAGGCACTGTTCATTCAAATCCTCATTTCCTTTTGGTTTCCTCTTGCTTTCTTATCTGAAATCTTCCCTCCTCGATGACTGGGAAGAATCTGAAAATTCAGGTATCTGCTGCTCAGGCAGCTACAGGAGTCAGCAGACACCCTGGAAAAGAACAGAAGGCTCAGAGAGGTTTGAGCAGTCCCATTCATCTCAGTGAGGTGTTAATTCTGGGGCACGATCACTGCTGGTTCCAATTCCAAACCTTATAACTAAGGAGATGGAAAGTTAACAGTTTGCATTATTTATCCTTTACACCTCCATGCTTGGGTGATGTTTGAAGACACCCTCACCTACTTTGAGGTGAGCTGTGTTTAAGGTGCTCACTGAAGGAAACACACAGAGTTTAAGTGGGATGCAAACTGCTGGAGGAGCCACTGCAGGTGTCAGACACCACCTGGCCACTGTTTCACCTGGCACATGTTACTTTATAAAGCAGAGACTGGAGTGGCACTCCCAGCTTTTGCTTGCTCAGGCTGACCCCAGTCCTGGACTCCTGAACTACCTCCTGCTGTGAACACAGTGTTCAAAATGTAATCCTCTCCTCTGAGAGCTGTTTCCAGAGAAGTAGGACTTTTGACATGGACTGGAGAAGGAGCATCAAGTTAAAATCCCAGCTGAGGCTCAGCTTTCTGCACACCTCCAAAGTTGTCAGGAGGGCTGGGGACAACCAGAGAAGCAGCAAAACCACATCAGCTGAGTTCTCACCCATCATCAGGTCTGTGGCAAAACAAGCACAATTAATGTGCGGGAAATGAGACTGGTCCCCAGCTCTGCTTCTTGTGCCAGTTACGTGAAGGGTCTGGTGGTTCCCACCAGAATGGGGGCTGTTACAAAGCACACTCCATCACACATGGCAAAATAAAGTGTAGGTAAAATCCTTGAGGTGCCTCAGAAATTCTCTGGGGTTAAAAAGTCATCAGGACTGTAACTGGGAGTTTCAGCAGCAGCATTTGGTCCAACCGACAGCCACATCCCAGTGACACGGCAAACTGGGGGATTTTTCCACTGGGGATTTTTCCACTGCCTTTCTGAGGCAGCTTTCAGATCCACAGCAGTTCCTCAGATCTACACTTCTGTTTGCTTCTCTCACTCAGTTTCAGGGGTATTACTGGTCACTACAAACAAAGACACCAAGAGGCCCCTGTCTTGGTTACTGTAACAGGAACATATTCTGTTTCTAGAATTCATTCGTTGCCTTCTTCCCACCTTCAATAAATTTCACTGCACAGCTCTCCTTTTCAAGATACTGTCAGCATTCTTCTTTCCAGACACATAAAAGCACATAAAGTGTCTGATTAAAAAACAGATACAAAAGGCTAAACCCAGCTTGTATAACAAACAACTGGCACAGATATTAAATGAAGACCTGGGGATTTTTTTCACTTACTCTTTCAATGGGCATAATGACCACGTGCCGTTCCATAATTTCAAGCTCTGTGGTTAGTTTTACACATTTCCTTGTTCATATAATTAGCTGTTCAATTCCTGAACATTGTCCATTAAATTTTATTACCCACAATCAAATTTTCACAGCAGAACAGCAAAAATGACAGCAAAAGCAGTACCAGTGAAGAACATGTTACAGGCATCATCACAAGGGAAAATTGTGACCTCCTTCGAATTCTGAGATTTTTCTAGACAGATTGTATGACTGATTAAAACAGTGAGTCTGTCACAAATCTAAAATTAATTCTTTGACTCTTTAGGATTACCCTTCATCCCTGCTAGCTTAATTACACACATCCCTGCTGGCTTAATTAATTTGGATTCACCAGAAGTATTCAGGTTCACAATTTTCTCAAGACTTCATTTTTCAGGTCCCTTTCTGTAACTACAAAACTAAAGGAATGGGTTTGTATTTAGTGGCTAATTACAGCTAGTGTATGCATGAAAAAACAAAAGGAAACAAAGCAGGTTTTTACTCTGATGAACTAAGGCCAAATTCTTCTCAACATACTGAGCCTTCCCTACTGCTTGTGTTCTGAAGTGCCATCATGGACCAGAAATACCTTTTTGTTCAGTGTTACAGTACTTGTAGCCCAACTATCTTTCCTCAGCTTCTTCAGCCCCTCCTTCTCTGAGATTTCCATCCCCTGCCCATCAAGTACCTTTGCCAGCACAGCTCTCCAGTGGGAAGCCACATTCAGCACACACTTTCCTGTCCCCTTCCCCACTTCCAGGAACCTCTGCATTCTTTTTTTCACCTGGATTTTGCTGCCGGTAAAGACATCTTTTCAATTCTGTCTAAAATCCATTAGGCCAATTGCTTTCTTTGTGCTTTCTTCACATACCTTTGGCCCAGGTCTGCCTCCTTCCCCCCAGAGCTGTTTCCAGAGCTGCACTTCAGGTCCATCTGTACTGAATGCTGATCAAGACACAGTAGAGTAGACCTTCCTACCTCTGACAACCACAAATACTGTTCTCTTGGGCCAGACCAGCCTGCAGAGGCCGAGCCAAACACCCACATATTCTCCAGCTTTCACACAGGCATACCCAAGCATGGGAAACCACAGGACACCATCCATGCCCGGGAAGGGTTCCCTGATTTTAGGTAGTGACAGAGTCAGCTATTCACCTATTTGGCTCTACCTACATGAGCACAAGTTCCTCCCACAGTGAGCAAGGGATGCTGGTGCCACTGCTCATCCTACAGATCCCAAGGCAAGGAACTCATCTTCTCCTTCGGCAGCCTTTCTCCTCACAAGAGGCTCTTTCAGTTGGAGAGAGAAGCAGTGCAGCTCTTAAATGGCTTGGTTCAATCCTGTGAACTCAGAAATTTCTCCTGCCTCCTAAAAGACATACTCAAAGTCCTCTGCAATTAGCTCATTCCACATCACTTTAGCAAGTGTCCCCTCTGCATGTGTTTGTTAGAAATTAGTTACTTGAACACCCAAATTTGGTTTTTTTTCCCCACTGGTTGCCTCTGGATTTCCAAGGGGAGGATGAATGATGAAGAGGAGGACTATAAGCCATATGGGCTCCACCACATACATACATATATATCATGGTGACTACAGCTCTTCCCTCTGCCCTGCTTTTTCTCCAAGCTCTACCTTAACTCTACCTTAATTATTTCAAGGTGCCACTTTTGGCTGACCTTGGCACACTGCTGTGCATCACACCCCGCACTAGCCACGCCACTGGTGTGTTGTATTTGCCCTCACAGTGCCTGCTTGTCTCCCATCCACACGCTCCTGCAATGGGAAGATGGCACAGCAGTCCCTGTACCT
The DNA here is from genome assembly GCA_035583135.1 of Lophotriccus pileatus. Lineage (NCBI taxonomy): Eukaryota > Metazoa > Chordata > Aves > Passeriformes > Tyrannidae > Lophotriccus > Lophotriccus pileatus. The sequence goes on from JAWWES010000150.1 coordinate 17,048,409, forward strand.
CTCCTCAAGGCCAGGCCTGGAGGCTCCAAGTGCCATTTATTCAGAGTATTCACTCTGGAGGGATTCCAAGTTGCAGATGCTTTTCTGCCTCAAGCCTTCATTTTTCCTCCTAGTACTCTGGATTTTATTTCTGTGACACAGAACAGTCCACCCTCGCTCAGCCATGGATGACTTATTTTCCTTAGCAAAATCAAAATGCCTTGCTAAGGGTATATTTCAGGCCTTGAAACAGGTTTTGGTGGGATTTTTTTTTTTTTTTTAATATAAGGATTATTACCCAGTTTCCCTTTATTTGGTTTTACGTTTTCTGTTGTGCTTTTAATGACAGCAGCACTCAAACTCACTCTGAATGTGCTGGGTCAGGTAAAGCAAACAGTGTCCCACTCGTAAGTGAGATGCCTTCTGAAGCCAAAAAATCTGCTCAGCAAATCATACTGCCAATCCCAAACCTCTGCTGGCTTAGCCAAGAAACCACACATCACCTTCCAGGGGAACTACAGGAGTGAGGGGGCTGGGTGAGAGAAGCTGGACTCCTCCAAGAATTCCCTTGTATTATATCAGGAGAGCTACTAAGGCCCCTTGTAAACCCTCAGCAAGACAGTCCAAACTGTTAGACAGGTGGAAAAAAATCAAAGGCTATCCATACGTTTCCCAAATTTCTTTCTGGACTTCAATGTTCCATGAAAGAAAATGAGGAGCAGCGACAGCTCCAGAGATGCTGCACTCCTGGCAACGATCCCACAGTCTGAGCTGCCCCAAAACACATGCAAACACTGCCCCAGACCGCGAGTGGAAAGCCGGCATGAAGTATTCAGCGCGCCCACTTTTTCCTTAAAGCCTGAAAAAGGTGAACCCGCTTAAACAAACGAACAAACACACACACACCCCACACCTCCCTGGGGAAACAAAAGAAGGTTGCCCACTCTGGTTTGTGCAGCGTTGGACATCCCAAAGCCACGGCACCAGCCCCGGAGCAGCCAGCCCAAACGTGTTCCTGGCAATGAGGCTGTTTGCTCGCACCGCGCGGCTGAACAGCGGGGACGTTTCTGTTGCGGTGCAGCAAAAGGTTAGCACTTGCATAAGCTGATAAATGGGAAGTCAAGGTGACTCCAGTCTCTGTTTTACATTAGCATAGGACTGCAAATCCTCAGGGCACACAGCAAAGTCTTCACTAAGCAATATATTGCAACTACGGCGTTGCAACTGAAAACATCCCAGGGCAAATCCTTCCTCCTCGTGCCTAAAAAGCAGGACATCTCAGAGCCTGTTTGCAGTCTGCTCGGAGCAAGGATGCCAAACAAACCAAGGCAGGGATGAATATTGCCTCTTAGAGGTACCTCCTACATGATATTATTACTTCCCATTAAATTGAACAGAAATACCCAGGTTCCGGGAACAGCGTCTCTTTGTAACACCTGCACAACTGGATGAATAAATATGTTTCAATTAACTGCCTTTTTTTATAGTAGGCTGTAACAAAACATTGTGAAAACGTGAGAAGCTGATAGTTGGCCTTGAGATTTCAAATAACCTAATTAAGTCTGTATACATTTACATGTCATCTTAGTGAAGAAAATACTTAGAGCTCTTCTTTCTTTTAATTTCTTTTTCTATTTGCTTTTCTAGTGTTAGCGATTAATTTACTATGCTCTTCCTTCACATTGCTTCAGCCAAAGCAGAGCCAAATTGTTCAAATGCATCTTATGCACTCTGAATTTCATTCTGCTCATGCAGATCCACTTGTCTTGCTGACTTCAGTGACATAACTCCTAATTGCACGGGTAAAACTGGAAAGAGAAGTCGCCACCCTGGACTCCTTCCTGCTTCACCGCACTTACGATGCCATTGACTAGACTCACCAAATTAAAACTCTTCTCTAGCTCAGCAGGGAAGGTTTTGCAAAGCTTTGGTAGCACATCAAAGCATCTCTGTGCTTTGCCTCCTGTTTCATGTCCCACTAGTGTGGTCTCTGACATGCTGTTATGTACTGCTGACGTCGTCTATCACACGCTGTTATCAAACTTCTTCAGTTCTCAGCCCCTATGTTTTGACTTGGTCTATTGTCACTCACTTTTGGGTTTTATCTTCCCTCCTCAGCACCCTCAGAAAAAGCAAAAGAGAAGAAGTGCCAGTGTAGGAGTATGTCTCTATCCATATGTCACCAGTGCTTTGCTGAGCTTGAATGTGTGCAGCTTTAGGGGGAGCTTTAGAACCAAATACAGCACAAATTTGCGGGACCATCTCCTGGTACCTTCTATATCTATATGCAGAAATAGTGTTTCAGGTAGCAGGAAACACTGGAGGGGACTCTCCAAAGCCTGTACTGACATTATTCTGGAAGGTAAAGATGATCATGGAAAGTTCCTGGGCTGTAATAAATAGAAACACGATTCTTTCCTGCAACAATCACATGCTGCTGGGTTTTAACATTTCCTATGGGTGAAATCTATGATTTTCTGCCCCATAATGTCTCCCCAGCAGCCCAGACATGAAAGGCACTGACAGCAGTGCTACAAACACATACTGGCTGGTCTAATGCCAATGGGTTACTGGGTTTCCACCAGCAAAAGTTCATTACTTTGTAATATTCATCAGTTCCCATGGATTCAAGCACTCACGCAAAGTGCAGTCATTCTCCAAACCTCTAGGAAAATGGAGATGGTCCAACTAAAAAATTTTCTGGTATTCAGACACCCCCTTGTGTCTTCAGCATCCCCACTGCACAGAGGTGGTCCAGCTAGCCTAGACAAATGTTGCAGTCTGAGGAGGCAGTTTCCAGAGCTCATTTTTCAGCTGCAAGACATTCTCTTTACTACCAACATAATGCTCTTGATAATGATAATTGAGCCATATGGATTCAACAGGAATGTTAGAAGAAAAAACATTAGATTGGGCTTCTGGTTCTAAACCAAGATAATAAAAGAATAAATGTAAAAGAGATACAAGTAGGTCTACTTATGTGTTTGTTAATTTAGAAACAAGACAGTACTTTTGAACAGCATCAGTTATCCATCATATTTATCTTTCCCATAAAAGACTCTGCACTTCCACTGAAGAACTGCCCATATTCTTCACTTCTCATATCTGAGGTCTCAGTTCTTTACCACTCGATTCCTCACTTAGTGCTCACAAAGGCACATTCCGTATGTTGAGACCATAAAAGATAATTAAAATGGGAATCCATCCACCAAAAAAAAATCTACACAGCATGTTGGTACCCCTCCTGCATCCATGTCATTAGCAGAACACTGTTTGCTTCTGAACTAATAAACTGAACTCTGTGTGGCACAGCATCAAGGAAAGAAAAGCCCCAGCTTTGACTTCTCAGTCTTGCACAATCATGGGTACACACTGTTGTGCTTCTCTTCCCTTGTTTGTAAAATGACTGAAAATGCTGCTAATCTACCCTAGCTCCACGTTAAGAGGCTCAATCCATAAAGCTGATTTAAACTGCAACTGCAATATGGGCACGGTAATGATGCCATTTAACATACTTCAGATTTTCCAGCAATGAACAAGAACTAAAAGCCTAAGTTGATTTTTTTTGGTTTTGTTTTTGAACCTTGCATTCTCTTCATAATGTGTCGACATTTAAGCATAGGAACATGCTACAGCCCAGGGCTCACTGCTCTGTCCAGCATGTGCCCACTCAAGCCTGGTTGTCCCTTGAAAAGGGAGCAAAGCCCGTGCTGTAATGTGCGAACAACACTCAGTTTGCCTGTGCTACCGGAAAGCTTTTGAACAGAGCAGGCTCTCAGTGTCTGGAGAAAGCAGAAGAAAAACTTGTGGCTGCCCAAATTCCCCTACAGGCATCACAGAAATCGAGATACCAGTCTACAAGCCATTGCTGGCAAAAATGTGTTTGGCCCAACATCCAAGAACACCAGAGCCATTTGCAGAACCTAGCTCAGGGTCTGAAATGACCACAGACCAGAAAAACAATGTAGTTTTTGTGAATAATCAGACAGCAGCAAAGATCTGGCAGGTGTTTGAGGTCTTATCCTAGTTCAAATGTAGGAACAATGGGGCACAGCATCCTCTCACAGCACTGCAGCCTCACTGCTCCAGGTGTGGCAGTTAAAGGACTTCAGCCAGGCAGAACAACCAGATTAAAGGACTCTGAGAGAACTGCCATGAAAGGGCCTCTGTAGCAGGACAGCAGGAATCACAGCTTTTTGTCTCTGTCTGGAGCAACTCCTCAGTTCCCTTCACCTTGGCCTGTCGCAGTGCAAAGAAGAGCACTCGGCTTCTACTGACCCATTTGTAACTCTGTGTTTTCTGAGGGCTGAGCCTGAACTTCTGGGCTCAGTTCGCCTCCATTCTGGGAGGGACAGGAGGACACTTCTGAAGAGGTCACCTTCACAAGGCACCTGCTGTGCAGGTGCAGGCAGGTGTCCCTGCTCCACATCCACACCTCTGCTCACTGAGGGGAACCTCTGCATGCAGAAGCAGGAAAAAAAGGCTCTGATCCTAAAAAAAGCAAACACAAAACCAGCCTCAAACTTGCCTGCTCTGCACAGGTCAGTACCACAGGAGAAGGAGCTTGTTCCCAGTTGATTTTTGCAAGAGAGAAAGATTAATCCCAGTGCCCACGGGAAGGTCATGGCAGCAACCCCACTCCTTCATTACACCCTGAATACTTCACCCTGAATTTTGGTGCCATTAGCTAGTGTGCCTTAAAAAAGAATGAAAATAAATGGTTCAGAGGACAGATATCTGAAATGAAACATTGCTCTTCATGACCAGATCCAAAACTCAATCGAGTCAGTGGGAATTTTTCCATTTCCCACTGTTGCTTCTCTGCTCACCTTATAGGTCCCGAGAAGCCCTTCAGTTTTCACCAGCAACTCGACTTATGGCCAGTCCCAGGACTGGTGAAAGAGAAGAGGCTGATTAGAGCCACATTTCCCTTCAGCAAGGCAAGAATTGGGAATTCTGAGAATTTAACTTGCCCTTCAACTGGAAATGTCTCTGAGCAGGGAGCAGGCAGAGCTAATAACTCTGACAAATTCCATCTTTCTTCCATACAAAAGGACCAAACAGACTGTGGGCCAGGACCACCCTTGTGTTGGCAGCTCGAATCCCAGACCTTCCTTGTCTTTCCACAGTTCTCTGCTAAGCAATTTAACTACTAAGGCTCTTGGATTCTCTTTGTACAAATAATTACAAACTTGGGGCATTTTTGGCTGGAGATTGTCCAGAAACCCCTGTATGAAGAGCTCGAAGACTTCTAGAACACCTCTTCCTTTCATCCACTGCAGCATCCTGCATCCATTGCTTTCAGTTAAGCCACTCCTCAACTCCCTTCTTTTCCCAAACTATTTCAGTCAAGCAGGGGTTCATGTGGCTTCTGCGGACGGCAATGGGTTTATTTTTGGGAGGGGTGTCTACCCTCCCCGATTCCACTTCATGCCAATAGCTAATGAGATGGCTTGTTGACTGCTGATATTCCTACCCCTGTCTTTGACAGGCAGGGCGCCCACTCACCAGCTGCTCAGCCTGTTTGATTGGGTTACAGACAGGGAGCAGGGAAAACTGCAGGAGATAATGTGGAAGCAAAGCCATTCCGTGTGTGCGCGCAGGCGCACGCGCTCACGGGACCACAACCTGCCCTCATCACCAATTCCTGCTGTGATCTCAGTAATTAATGTGCAAGTGTGCAGAGCAGCACCAGCCCCTGGGTGTGGTGAAGAAGGGGAGCTGGGAACATATCCCTCCGAACTTGGCATGATGTCAAGATGCACAGAAACCCACAGACGAGTGTCAGAACATTTGCCCTAACACTCCAAAAACACGGAGCTCCATGCTTAAACAAAGATGTGCATTTTAAGGCAGGCACTTGAGTCTGAGAAGCCCTGGGCTGCCTTGTTCCCTCCACCAGCCCTTGTCGAGCCACTGGGCACAGTCAGCTCCAGGTACGGCTCTCACGGACTCTCCCAAAAGGGAAGTTAGTCTGCGTTTTCTGACTGAATAAACGGGCAAACTTAGGAAGACTTTTAAGATTCTTCAGAGGCTCAGTCTGCACTTCCCAGATGAAGATCCCCTGATGGTATCATACAGAACAGAAAGACCTGGGTAAAAGATTTTCACTATAGCTTTAAATACACTGCAGGGACTTCACATCTTTTCATTCAAACGTTCTCTGTGCTCTCCTGCCCTCTTCCACAGAGCAGGTTTTACTTCCTTTGTCCACAAAACCTCTCCTCTACAGCTAAAAAATCCTTCTCTTGCAGCAGATGCTTCTATTTGAAATCGCCTTCCCAGCTGTTCCCTGGGGATCCACCTCAGAGCCCCTGTCCTTTTAGCCACTGACCACATCCCTGCCTCTAACTTGACCTCACAAGAGAAGACTCAGTGTCGGGGCACTGATGTCCTACAAATCCTTATTCCTCTTGTTACTATTATGAACAATTTTAAGGCATTAGGGCAATTTTAGAAACCTGGAGGTCTTTCCTCCTGGAAACTTTCAAATACCCCAAATACACATAATACAGAAGTTTTCATTAACGGCAGCTCCTGGCTAAGTAAGAGATCAGCAACTCCATTTCATAATTCAGCACAAACCAGAATGAAAAGGACAAAACACTGAATGTGAGAGTAGAATTATTTCATCTTGTCCCAGCCAGAACCCTGAGCCCCAAATATCTTCATCCTCTCGCTGGCTTTGTCAGTAAGGCTTCACACAATGAAATTCTTGCAGGTTCCTATGTTAATCCATTAATACCTGTGAGAGCAGACTGAAATCTCTACCCTGGTTATCATTCTGAAACCAAAACGCCCAATAAGCACTATTCCATAAGCTCTGCTCTTCCCTCTTTATTTTACTGAGAAGTAATTTTTCTGTTTTAGCAAGCTGTATGTGTCAGTGCTAGGAGAACACAGGAATGGATTAAATCCACGATCTTTCTATCCCAAGATGTTATCTCTGGTGATGGGCAGCAGTCTGTGTTCCCTTCTGCACTCTCCCTGCATCTAGCAATTCATAGCACAGCGACCCACAGGTCACATCCAGACCTTCATGTTTCCTATCCACTCTCTGTTCATTGTGAACTCATCTTTTTCAACCTGCTTATGCTTCTGCCCTCCACAGGATCCCGTGGTAACGAGCTTTACAATTTAATTAGCAGATATGATAGGAAACATATCTGACTCTATTCAGGTGCTTAAGCCAGTCTTTCCCAAACAGTGAACCAGATTGCTCTCTAAGGATGCAAAGGGGATGCAGGACACGTGAGAGGGGCCAGGAAATTGCTTCAGTTCTCAGTAGAACATGTTCACTGCATGTGAAGAGGGAGAGAGAGAGAGAGAAGGGAGAGGGAATAAGGACAAAACAGCCTCCTGGCTTGAATCCAGAAACTGAGCTGAGAATAAATAATAATACATGTCTAATGATCTAACAGAAACATCCATAAGTCCTATTAGCAAAAACCATCCTGCTGCCAAAATCAAGTCTCCTATCATGGCCACGGTGACCAATACAATATAGCACCTGATGTGCCCTACAGAACAAAAAAAAGGGAGAAATGAGGACCTAAGTCCAGTCATACAGAAATATTCCTCCAGCCATCATCTCACAGAAAACACCACAAGGATGCCATATCTAGAGCCACCCTTTGCTCTAAGGGCTCCTTGTTGCTTTCCAACGCAGGAACTCTCAGAAAGAGCACAAATTTCAGGTTGAACATCTCCACACAACAACACGGCATCCTCTTTACCGTGAGTAAAAGCGGCCGAAACACGAGGCAGGTTATCCAGCAGGGAGGTAGAGCTCTGGGGAACACGCAGCAGGAGGGAACCAGCCCCAGTTCTCATTTCAACTCTGGATTTCAGCACATTCCTTGCTTCCCCAAGAGGGAACTTAACCTAACCTATCCTGAAAACACACTGAAGCAGAATCACTCAGCTGACGGGAATAAAAATCCTGCCCCGGCTTTACAGCGACTGCTGTCCTCCTCACACAGGGACAGTTCCAGTCTCCCACGGCTTTTAACTGCACTGGGTCTGGGCATTCAAGAGAACCTGGTTGGAGAGATGCTCTGTAGCAGTGATTTGTGCTTACTGGCCAGCTCACTTGGCAGGAGAAACAAATGAGAGCAGCCTTTGCCTTGCCCTGATTCGGTGCTAAAGACTTGTCTAGATAAGAAACCCGCAGTTGTTTAAAAGCCACTCGACTCTCTGGTACTTCTTCCTCTGAACCACAAGCTGAGTCTCTGCAATTACTCATACCAACTCCAGGATTTCATGTTCAGAAGCATTCGGGAATCACTCGCTCACTTGCACGTTTTCCCCCAGTCGGACACTGGAGAGGCTGCCATCCCTCACTGGCAGCGTCCTCGCTCTGGGACAGGCAGCACACCTGGTTCCCAGCTCTCCCAGCGGGCCACTGAAATGTGGCAGATGCAGGTGTTGACACGAGCTGCTCACCTTTGTACCAGGCTGTCAGCCCAGCAACTGGAAAACTTGTGCTTGTGTTTAATCCTTGCCTTTTAGGCACTCGCTTCCTACAGGTTCCTCTCATTTCCAAAGGCAACAGACCATGGCAAATCCAGCCCTGAGTTTTTGATGGTTGCAATCTGCTGAACTTGGTGATCCTTGCTGATCGTGTCTTTATAAATGTCTCGTCCTGGAGGTTGGCTTTTCCCTGCTCTTCTCATGTTTTCCTTTCTCCCCCTCTCTAGCCAGAAATGATTTACATGTTTGTTTACTCTGAGCTACATTCATCTGAGTCATTCAGCAACTCTCTACCCACAACCATATTACAGCAAATTTGGAACTGGAGTCTCAGTGAGTGAATATTATGCTGTTGTCAAGATGAGCATGGGGGATAAAGATGGAGAAACTCCAGGCAAAGAAATTACTTTATATTTACACCAGCGTAACAATTAGTAGGATTTGGCTCATTTTGTACAAATTATACTACTGTACTTGTAGGAATAATCTTCTGTTTCGAACTAATTTTAGCCACCCTTGAATGCTCTTCCATCTGTTGTAGGAAAAAAAAAATTTTTTACACATAGCTATTGTGAATTTTCTCCTCTGAGATGTGTTTTCAAGAACCGTATCTTTCAAAAAACAACGTAATCATATTATTAGCAAGACTCACAGCTCAGCTGACAGTACCTTGTCTGTTAAATCCACAACATGAAAAGACCTCCGAATTGACATCCTAAGTATTTTTTTTAAGCTTGCCAGAAATAAATCTTTGCAAAAAGCAAGCTAATCAAAGAATTTTGAGCCTTGCATTACCTTAAATGCAATTCTGGGTAGAAGCTATTCAGAGAATCTACCAAAGCAGAAAGAGGTTAAGAAAAGTAACAATGCCTTAAAAACATATATTACAAACCCAATGAAGTTTCAATATGCTAGAATGAAAAGTAACGCACATCAAAATGGAAATCATTCTCTCAGAAGCCCAGTAATAAAAATTAGGAATTCTGTTACTGTTCTATGTACTTGAAAGATAAATTTAAGCTGATCAGAGGTTAGTCTCAAGCTCAAGTCCTTTTCCATCTAGTTTCTTTTCACAGCTTAAAAAAAAGCCAGCACCTCAACCTTCTTCTTGACTTTTAATGCTAGAAATGGATGCTGTAGAAATGTCTGAGACATAGCTCTTGCCAAGGAAGACTTGCTCCTAGCTGAGAGTGTACTGATCATTGCTGTATCTCAGAATGAAAGCACAAGCAGATGGAACAGCAAAGCCACACCACAGAGACCAGCGGATTCACAGTCGGCCAGCTGGATGTCGTGGTCAGGGGAAGTGTTTTCATGTCTTCATCCATTGCTTACAGCTTAAAGGGTCTGGGACTGAAGTGTTTCTTCAGCTGATAATTACTGACAAGTTACATGCAGAGAAACTTGGAGTAAACATTCATGGACCAAACAAAGAGTGACACATATAACACCCAAATGTGATTTTTTTTTGGTTTGTTTTCTTGAGAAACAACACCAGATTTCCTTAGAAGGGAGTATTACTCAAGAAAACAGTTCCTTTCGTTTGCTTTGGAGCTCACTGAACAGACATTTGGCTACAGTTCAAATAAACTGCTTAAAGATACCGCTTTAACTTCTGAAAAGCATTTTCTGAAACAGCAATATACTAATTTGCATTTACACAGCACCTCCCTAGCTGAAAAGTGTTTTCACGGGCTTCTGAGGAGCTTCAGGCAGCCCTGGGAAGCAGTGACACAGAGTATGCCGTATTTAAGGAGAAGGCACCAACACTAAAGAAGGCTGAGAGACCTGCCCAGGATCAGGCAGAATGACCACAGACCAGAATAACCCTCCTCAGTTCTCCCCTGGGGACATGAACACACACAGAGGCACCGTAACCATAAAGCCAATCCTCTTTCCAAAAATGCCCCCTTACATCTTTGATCCTCGTGGGTCCCTTCCCAATCAGGATATTCTATGATCCTGTGATCTCCTCTTGCATTCTGCACAGGTCGCTGCATTACATAAGCTTGCTGGCAAGCAGATGCACCAGACACAAAACTTGGGGTTTCCATCTGACCATCAGAAAGATCAACTATTTTTTACTAGACAGCGGAAAAGTTAAGAAGAAGTGATCAAACAGACTGGGAGTTCAAAAAAAAGCGTTGCTTGAGAATGCAAGACTTCATACGTGCCTGTTTAACTGTGCTACCTAGAGCATGGAAAATTTAACGGGAGACTTGCACATTACCATATTCATAATCATGACTTACAAATCTGTTGTCAATGTCACCAAAAATATCACACAAGCAGAATGTTTTTATACCAAAGAGACCACTGAAGTCACGGTTCCATAGTAAGCAAATGAACTCGTGAAGAGTCCTGAAAATCATCCCTTTTTTTTTTTTTTCAGGCTAGAGAATTTGCTAAACTATAAACTGCAAGATGCCTAGTAGTTCAAAGAGGGGTAGATAAAAGAGGCATTTTTTTCTTCAGGCATCACAGAAGAGAACACCCCTCCGGTATCACTGTCACCGCTCCCATTCTGAAGGCTCGTGGGTCACCCATACGACAGGTCAAGAGATGCCCGAATTAATAGCAACTTACATCGGCATTTAAACCACGCTGTGAGGGTGCAGGTGGCCGGTACGTATTGTCATTTAGGGCCATGGCTACCCAAATCCATCACCAGCCCTGGGGATGCCAATCCCGCCGCCGCCGGCAACTCCCGTGACGGAGCGCGGCCGCGCATCCCGCACATCCCCGCATCCAGCTCGGCTCAGCATCCCACCCGGCCCCGGCGCTGGCAACTTCAGCGGGATCACCGCTTCTTTACGCCGGGGCAGACGCGGTGCCGGTGGCTGCGGGGGATGCGGGCAGGGAGCGGTCCCGACCACCCCCGCGCGGTGCCCGAGGGGCTCGGGGCTCCAAGTTCCGAGGGTGACCGGGGGGCTTTCGGCCCCCTCCTCCCGCCCGCCCGCCCCGTCCCCGCTCACCTCCGCGCCGCTCCGTCAGGCGGCTCCGCCGGGCCGCGCCGCTCATCCGCGATCCGCCGGGCGCCCGCGGGGGGCGGCCGCCCCCATTCCGCCCCGCCCGCCGGCCCCGCTACGCCGCTGCCCGCGGCC
>JAWWES010000150.1:17061222-17083843 GCA_035583135.1 Lophotriccus pileatus
ACGCCGCTGCCCGCGGCCCCGCGGCCCCGCGCCCACCGCGGGCAACGCAGCGCGGCCGCCGCATCGCGCTCCGCGCCCCGGCGGGCGGCACCGGGCAGGGCTGCGACCCGCCTCCCAGCAAAACACCGGGGCGCCGCAGTGCCCCCGCCGCCTCCGCCGCTCCCCGGCGGCAGCCGGGCCCCAGCCGAGCCGAGCCGAGCCGAGCCGAGCGGGGCAGAGCCAAGCGGAGCTCACGGGCACACGCCGCCCCTCACGCGCGGATACACCCGCCCCGCACACACACACACAGATACACCCGCCCCGCACACACCGATACACCCGCCCCGCACACACACATACAGATACACCCGCCCCGCACACACACAGATACACCTGCCCCGCACCCCCCCCAATACAGCTGCGCCTCACACAGTCACCCACATACATCCTCCTGTCACACACTCACATGGGAACAGCCACCCCTCACACGCACGCACACACAAACACATAAACATCTTCCCATCACATACACACACGTACTGCCTCCTGTCTCACACACACGCACACATCCTCACACAGACCCCCACGCACACATCCTCACACAGACCCCACGCACACATCCTCACACAGACCCCACACACACATCCTCACACAGACCACACACACACCCTCACGCTTCCTCACACCCGCACTGGCACATACAGAGTTTCGCACACGCACTCCCATCCAGAAATGCACCCTCACTCATCCACACCCTCACTCACACACCCTCGTTCACCCACCCATGGCCCCGTACACATCCCCTGAACATCCACATCCACACACACACACCTGCAGACACCCACATATCCACATTCACATCCATCCACCCCCCATAACCACTTCCCTAGTCTGGACTGGGATGGAGTTAATTCCCTCCCCAGTAGCCGGTGTAGGGATGTGTGTTGGAGTCAGTGTGAGGACTGTGTTGATCACACCCCGATGTTGCAGTTGTTGTTGCTGAGCAGGGCTCACCCAAGGCCAGGGCCAGTGCAGTGTCCCATGCTCTGCCTGCGGGAGGGAGCATGGCACAGGGAGGTGGGAGGGAGCATGGGCAGGACAGCTGACCCAAACTGGCCAAAGGGATGTTTGATTTCACAGAGCTTCCTGCCCCGTATGGAAACCAGGAGAGCTGGCTGGGTCATCGGTCACTGTTAGGGAACAGGCACTGGTCAGCACTCACTGGTGAGTGACTGTATTGTACATCCATCACTTGGGTTTTATTCCTGTATCTGTTTGGTTATCTTTCTTTTCATTACAATTGCATGATGATGATTATTACTATATTATTTTATTTCATTTCAATTATTAAGCTGGTTTTATCTCAGCCCACACGTTTTGCCTTCTTTCTAATCCTCCTCCCCATCCCACTGAGGGAGTGTGTGTGAGTGAGTGGCCACGTGTAACTTTGTTGCTGGCTGGGCTTAAACTCTAACACCCACACCCCACCAGCCACATCCAAACCCCCACAGCTCCCACCCAATGCATCCCCTCACACCCCTCAGGGCCTGGCCCAGCTGTGGTGTTGGTCCCACACCAGCTTGGCCCGTGGGAGGCTGAGCCATGTGTGTCCCAGGGCTGTCAGTACCCACAGGCACAGCACTGAGTGACAGCCAGGACAGGGACCAGCTCTTGACCAGAACTCTCCAGGCGTTTCGGGGCTCTAAGTCTGTATCTCCCTCTTGTTTCTCAGATACTTTGACACACAAGCGTCAAGTGAGGCAACTGAGCAACGCTCCTAACTTTTTTAATGACAGACTGAACCCACTGAAATCCAGCTTTTATCTTTTCCCTGGCCGGGATAGCTTCCCTATGACCAGCAGGGCCTTTTCCTCCTCCCTTTTCCTGCCGACTCCCTCCAGGCACCACTGGTTGTACTGAGGTTCACGTCATCCCTTTCTGCACCTCAGGCTGAGCATAGTGTTTTCCCCACACTAGGAGAGAGGAAATCCAACTGCAGTCCTGCCTCCACACCGTGACATGCCCACAGCCATTACAGAGAGGATCACAGCACCTATGTGGGAGCATGTTCAGTTTCTTACTCTGCTGCCCCATGCCAGTCCCCTGGGGTTCTGTCATGGGCACGGCATTGTGGCATTACATTGTTTTTCCTTTCCATTATTGCTACAACGAGCCTTTCTTACCGCTTCACGCGCGAGACTTTACACTGAAGAAGAGTTTGTAATTGGCCTTATAGACAAGTCAAAGCCATGTCTTGCCCTTTTAATGGTCCAAATTGTTGCCAGCCTCCCCTAAATTTTGCTGAGATGTTATTAAATATCCTGGTGTGCCAGGAACACACCAGCTAAATCAGTCAGAGCATTGGGGCAAACACTTCTTCCCCTGCAAACGCCGCTAGAGTTAACTCCATATTTCATCGTGCAAACGTTGAGATGCCCTCCTTGTCCCCTGAGGTTCTGAGTAGCAACGAGTAAATAATTCACAGCTAATCATTTATTCAAAACTTCTGCCTGTGTTTCGTGTCAGTCCAAGAACACAAAACCATGTCCTTCTTGCTCAGATTCCGTGCTTAGAGTTTGGGTTTGAAAATCCAAAGGCTGGGACATGCAAGGAGCTGCTGCAGGGGTTTCACTGCACTGTACGTGCTGAGTGGGTGCAGTTGGCTTTGTAAATTGGGTGCTGGGCAGAAGGGAGCTTCATTCAAAAAGCAATGCAAAACACCCCCAAAATCCCAGAAATGCATGTGATTAAAAAACAGGGTGATGTTTAAAAAGCCATACTAATCCAAGTGGCATTAAAAAAAGAATATATATGTATATCCCGTTTGGGAATTCACCCCTCTGGAGCCACCTGAACTAAATGAAACATCAAGGACCAGATTTCCACATACACCGAGCTCTGGCCGTGATATCAGTGTCAGGCAGAATCATGCCCAGCAGGGCACTGACGGCCCATTTAGTCTCACAAAAGCTGTCTGGTGGCAGCAGCCTCAAGAACAATAACAATTAAAATGGACACAACTGTTTGTTTCCCATTTCTTTGCCACAAACTGAAGCAGGACAGTTGCTGAGCCCTGAAAATGGAAAAGGAAGCAATCATCCTTAAAGTCTCTGGAAAATGCTTTTTATCCCGCTGTATTCCCTGTATGAATTCCTCCCTTCATGCAGAAAGGGAAATTTTGCATGTTTTAATTAGATCAGTTGAAAACTTGGGAAAAAGACAACCTGCTTTGCTGTGAAGCTCCTTATTGAAGAAAAGTTTTGAAAGTTCAGGAACTTGGAGAGAGCTTTAAATCTCCATGGCTAAAAATAATTTGTCCCTTAAGAAAATGCCATCGTTATTTATTTATTTATTTAATCTTTGCCTTAGATGACTTCAGGTCATCAGAACATGGAAATTAAAGCAGGAAACTGGAAATCTTTTTCAACTTTCTGCACTTCAGAATCTCTTTGTTACTAACTGGGCAGCGGGTGATCCCTGCAGGGCTGCCATTCCACTTGGATTTGCAAGAAGTGGTGCAGCTTGACGAAATATAACTTGACAAGATGTTTGGAGCTACAGCTGGTGAGGCAGACTCGAGCAGATTTCTACACCTCCTCTTCAGTAGTTTTAATTTTTCTCTGGATTACCTTTATTAGCCTTATTTTAGATTCTATCTTTCTTTTTTTGGTGGTTTTTTTTTGCTCCAGTGAACACATACTGAGCAAACACCCCGGGCCAGCTGCTCCACTGGTGCATGGTCAGGACAGCTCGGTCCATGTTAGGGGCAGAGCACCAATTCATGTCAGGGGAAGATCAGGCCTCAGCACTTACACCTGCTGCTCCCACCAAACTGTACAGGAAAATTAGTGTAATTCCCACTGTCACAATATTCCTTCTGTTCCTCAGTGGACTATAGGCCACATCATCATTAATGTCCATAATAATAAGAGTCCAACCACTAAGCCAGTCCCACAATGTTCACCACTAAACCAAGTCCCCAAGTGCTACATCCACACACCTTTTGAACACTTCCAGGTATAGTGATTGCACCACTTCCATGGCCAGCCTGTGCTAGGGCTTGACAATCCTTTCACTGAAGAAATTTCTCCTGATGTCCAACCTCAACCTTCCCCGTTGCCATTTGAGGCTGTTTCCTCTTGTTGTGTCACTTGTTACCCGGGAGAAGAGACCAACCTCACCTGGCTCCAAACTCCCATCAGGGTGTTGTAGAGAGAAATGAGGTTCCCCCTGACCCTCCTTTTCTCCAGGATGAGCACTCCCAGTTCCCTCAGCTGCTCTTCACGACACTTGTGCTCCAGCCTCTTCCTCAGCTCCACTGCCCAAGAGCAATTTGTCTCCATTTACTTGTCAGGCTCATGGTCCTTTTTCCCTTTGGCTAACACAGAATTCACACCTTTGATTCCTGCCTGCAGACAGACTATGTGGCTATTTGTATGAGACCAAAGGGGTTTAATTTCACCTTCCCACAATTCACCTCCAGTTTTAGCCTTTAGGATGAATACCTTTGAAGCTCTTATGCTCTCTTGCCCTGGATATCTGTCCTCAGATATCCTGGTCTTTTCATTAGTATGCAATTTTTAATTCTCTAAGAAAGGTAGTTTCAGATATTAGGAAGAAATTCTTTCCTGTGAGGTCAGTGGGGGACTGGAGCACAAAGCTGTGGCTGCCCAATCTCTGGATGTGTTCAGGACCAGGTTGGGCAGAGCTTGGAGCAACCTGGGCTAGTGGAAGGTGTCCCTGCCCATGGCAGGGGTTGGAACTGGATGAACTTTAAGGTCCCTTCCAACCCAACCCATTCTGTGATTCTATGATTCTATATATAAATACTCTGAAGCTGGTCATGGTTTACTTTGCATTAGGTGACTGGAACTATTTTACATTCCATCACTGCCTCACATTATTTTTGCTATGTTTAGTCCTTGGTTCACAGGCTTCCTTTCCCCGGCAACTCTGAGCCACCCTGCATTTCAATAAAACCACTGAAATCTCTAGATAGAACTGGAAACTTACTGGCAAAATCACTGCTTTCATCCCATGTCAGCTGGGCAAAAGCAAATGCTCTCAAATGTGCGTCTGAGAGGGCAGTGGGAAGGGCCTTTACCTGCAACAGCTGCAGCATTTTTCCCCAGGCATCGTATTCCCCATCCACAACTTCAGGGTGAACCCAGGGGAGACCCCAGAGGCAAGGCAGGCATGGGGATCTGGAGAGCAAACTGCTTGAAATGCCAAGCAGGAAGGTGATCCCTTCTGTACTGGGTGGTTTGTGCCCAGAGGGGTCGTTGCAAAATCCATTGGTTGGCTCTGGTTCAGACACTCAGCACTGTCAAAGCAAAGGTAAGGGGGGAATAAAAGAAGGAGATCTGCTGTGGGTGGTGGCTGCCCAGTGATGTGGATTGGAGAGTTCAGCCAGAACTTCCCAGGCAATATCTCAAAATGCTGTGGAACCACACAGCTGTTTGCTGCGCCTGCCCCAATATAATTTATATATATATATTTATGCTGCAAATGGATGCAGCATAGCCTCATCTGTATTTAATTAGGATTTGCATATTGGGGATCTGAGATTTAGTCCCCTATCCATCCATGTCAGGGCTCTGTTCTAGCTGAGTTAGAGAAAAAAAGGCAGAAAAACATATTCTGGGTGTAAGGGGAATAAGCAGCCTGGAAAAAAAGGCATCCTCCAATCTCTGCTGGCAATCAGCTTCCGTGCTGGAGCAGGAGGGATTAAGGACCCTAGAGAAAGATAAACTTCCTCTATCTGACACAGTGCAGAAAACTCTCACAGTACAGATAAAGCTCCCTGTGTGCCATCTTCAGGGCTGTTTATCCTCTGTGCATCTCCCAGACTAATTTACAGGCAGTGGCTTGCTTTGTGTGCAGCGCCCTGCAGTTTTGATCCTTGTGCTCTTTGGTTTTACATACCCTGAAAATCGTGGACCCAGGAAAAATCTGCAAATGCAGAATATGCAATAAATGATTCATGTCCATCTTCCCTTCTGTGCATCTGTGTATCACCCCTCCCAGCTGGAATCATTCCCATCTTTTCTCTCTCCCCCTCAGCAAATACATGGATTTTAGTTCAGGATTTTCTTTCCTACCGAAGGTTGCCCAGGTCCCACCTCTAAGACTGCTGGTGTGCTCTGGATTTGAGCAACCTGCAACCAGACTCTGATATCATTTATACACAGGTTGAGCCTAAACAAAATATTGATTTCAGTGGTGTTTCTTGTGATTTACATTTGTGTAACTAAGTTGTTTCTGCTACCAGTATTTCTCTTCTACTTAAAGGAAGTATGGTTCTTCATGTGGGGATAACTTTGTTTGGCTTCTAAAACTGGCTGCACTGGGGATTGAATTTACCAACTAAGAAACCCCCTGACTTTGAATAGTTCAGACTGCAAGTTATTAATTGGGAATAGGAACCTCTTATTTTTCCTGTGGCAAGCTTTTACAAAAGAAGATCATTAAGTCATATGTTCATACTTTACATAGTCATTAATGAGCTCAGAGATGGAGTCACAGTAGAGAGGTAATATGGTGATGATCACTTTTCAGTTTTATTGAAAACCTGCTAGTGTCATGGGGTTTAATATTGCATTTGAGGACAAAAAAAGTATTTTTGTAAGGAATCAGCATCTATCTGCAATTTCAAGCCATGCTATCAAAATAGATCCTTCAGTAGGAACCTTCAAAATTATTTCCTTTGTTTGTGCAAAGCCTCCAGTACTTTGCCCTTAGTTTTTCTACCCATTATCTTTTACTACCTTCTTTCCTTTTTATGACCCCATTTTTATTTACAGTACAACCCTCAGTTTAGTAGTGCTGACACAGTTACATTTGCAGCAATAGCTTAATTACCATATATTCATGAATAGGGTGGTTAGGGATAGTAGCTACCAACATGACAGATTCATTTGCATCACTGTCATTAGCATGCTGCACAAATGAGTTTATGTTTGTGAAGCAACTGTTTAATGGGGCTATAATGGTTCCACAAGACCCTAAGTCTGGAGGAGAATAGGGAGCTGCCACTAGCACTGTACTGGTCTGAAACTTCTGCAAATTGCACTATGATCATGCTGACAGATGGCGTGAACTGCCATTTTCCAACTCAGCAGAAAATGGAAAAATATAATAAAGACATGACAGAGATTGGAGCCTTTATCAATGGGACTTGAAATCTAGTGCACCATATGCTTGGTATAAAAAGAAACATTAATCCGAAAAAAAAGGAAAGCAGAGCATAGTCTGAATTTATCTGTTATTCTTTGTAGACCTCATGGATAGGTTTGAATCCATAATTTTAGATATAAATGTAACTGTAATGAGTGATAACTTGGTGCTTTAACATCTTCCTTGCTCCCTAGTAGTGAGAACCTTTCTCACTGTTATGGAAATGAGACTCTCTCTACGCTGAGGTGATTTTGCCAGCAGGAAATGAGCTGGCACCAGCTGGAGCTTCCAAACCTTCTCCCCATCCCATTTGTTGATGGCAGACCTGTCCCAATGCCCGGGAGCAGACGGATCTCATCCAGCACAGTCTGACCTTGCCATTGGCAAAGACCCAAAGATGCATCTTCAAACATTCCCAGCCAGCGCTGGTGTTTCTGCGAGGATTATTACAGCTGCTTTTTACTGAGGGTTCCTTGGTGGCAACAACAGAGCTGCTCAACAGCCTTGAAGGACTTCCTACCTTCACCCAGTGCTTGAAATCTAGGCTTAAAAATTCTACCTTTCAGGTAGCATGCACGGATAGCCGTCATTCCTGACAAAATGCCCATGACCAGTTCAGGGGTACAAGAAATGCTGAACTGCTGACGCCTGCACATGTTTCATTTCTTCACAAAGAAAAAAACCTGCACTTCTTGAACCTCTGAGATACTCAGGTACCACCTGCCTGATGCTTGGCACAGGAACAGCCCCATGGGAGTTATTGCACTTGCTGAAAATCAGGTATTTACTGAAGTGCATCCCCTAATCTGGATCAGGATCAAGTCTGAGGGAACAGGGAAGCCAAAATACCACTGTGACTCTCCCTTGAGGACATGAACTCTATTTATGTAGCCACGAGATAAAGGTAGCTGGGAGGGCTAGTGATACAGAGAGGAATGTAACCACTGATGAGTCTGCTCTCCCCAGGGGCAAGGGGAGATTTATGTACTTGTGATACACAAAACCAATACTTTGAAAATGTATTCATTTTCCTTTCTCTTACCCTACCTCTTGGCTTGTTCTTTGGGGTAGACACAAGCCTAAACAAGATCTGCTTTCAACTACTCCATGAGAAAACAGGAATTTGCTTGGAGTAGGTAGAGAGGCCATTTAGCTCATTTTCATTCTCTTCTGATACGCGAGAATAAGATGAGAGAAAATGAGAGATGTGTTCAGTTCTCTTATTCACCCAGATTGTTGAGACTGCAATACCCAAAAACTGTACCTGGTTGAGCCCTAGGAAAGCTTCATCACAGAAAATAAAGTATAGCTAGTGTGGAAAGCTGGTCTGGGGAGGGGTAAGCTCGTTAAAAACTGAGCTCATCTGTTAAGGAACACCAAGCTGCTGGGTCTGTGCTTTCTCTAAGGTCACTCACAAGTCACTATGAAAGAGAGGGCATCTCCAAGGTATCACTGCTTTAGGCACCATGTATTCAAATCCTGCTCACATCTGGTCTCCATGGCACGATACCAAAGATATTCATGCCTTATCTGCATCAGGGGTCTCATCAATTTAACCCAAAGTCCTTGTTCTCTTTGTCCCTGAATCACAAAGGCCTGAACACTTAGGGGTGATAAATCCCACCATTTCTTGCCATTTTAGGTCCACATTGGTTATGTGCAGCACAAGTGACAGAGGCTATTGATAAACCCCTCGCTCTGAAGTTAGCAATGTCCATGCTGGACCACGCTGGACATCAGACTAGCAGACCAGGGAGATTAAAAATTGGGCAAGCAGAAACATTCCTAGGAAATGCTCCCAGACTCCTACAGCTTTCAGCCCTGGCACTTCCCAATCCAGAGATGAAGACTTTGTATTTTAAATTCCTCAGTGATGTTTTCTTTCTCTAACTTTCCCTGCTTGCTTTCAAATTTTGTAGTCTTCTAGAACCCGCAGCATCCTACGGCAAGGAGTTCCACTGCTAATTCACATATTTGCTAAAGACCCCTATTTCTTTTAAACTCACTATCTACTTGTTATCTTCCATTCCTGGAGTCTTCATTGACTCCCACACAGGCAATGTGATGCCCCTGGTTGTTCATGGATTTAGGATGTGTCAGCAGGATGCACTTGGCAAGGTTGCAAAAGTGTTCCATTGGAATAAGACTTGGTCTCTGTGTTCCCAAGCAGCAAACTCCACTGTATTACTCAGCAGTATATTCATGCTATAAATACACTTTTTTTTTTTTTTTCTGGCATTAATTCATCCTTATTTACCACAGCAGATAACAGAACTCCAGGCTCGGATTCATGTGGCAATAAAAAATGACAGAAATTTCTCCCAGATTATAAAGATTTGTCATGTTGTCACTACGTTTATTTTCTCCATCCATTTCTCTCCTGTTCTGTGCATCGCTTTATGCTCTGCAGGGCCCTCGGGGGAGGAAAAGAGGGTATTGTTTTGAAAAATATAAGGGTTTTTTGATTAAAGGATACAAAATTAATTTGCTTCACTGAGCCTGGAAGCACATTATTTGACAACTGTACTCCGCTGAACAAACACGGCACACATGGCCAAATTCATCATGTTGATCACCAGACCCTGGCCATTTGTTCCTCAACAGCGGCGTCTCTTTTGCAGTCAGAGAATGTGAATTTGGTGGAACACATGGAACCACAAGTTGTTATCTTTTCACTGACTTGCACGAGGTTAAAGTCACGATGTGGCTGCAGCTGGGAAGAGCAGCAGAGCACAGCATTGACCACGCTGCTGACACAGGACACCATGAAGACCAGTGGTGTCTGAACCACTGAACCTGGACTGAACCACTTCTACTGGTAAACACAAACTCAGATTTGGTAGCAAGGACCTAATCTTAAGAGCAGAGAGATCAGAAGAGTCACGGGGGTTTACTCAGAAAAGCAGATTTTTCCCATTTGAAAGACTGGGAAGCACTGAGGTTCAGAGTGACATCTGGATGGACACCAGAGGACCACCAATGCTGTTGTGCTGGAGCACATCAAAGCTACTAGTCACTGTACTCTGAGGTTATTTTGGTTATTTGATGCCCTCAAAATAGGGCACTGTCTGTCCTTTGGGCAGATACCATTAGCAAGCTGGGAAACAAAGCTGAGCACAGTTTGTTTCCTCAAGTATTTATACACCAGGCAATGGGGGACAGAAATCTGTGGGGCTGCCCTGCCCCAGGGAGGCAGGTTCATACAGTGCTGTCCCTACGGATGCAGCTCCAACTGTCCCAGCTTGGACATCCACTTGATGCATAGTAGTTACATTGCCTGTTTTACCCTCTCTTTGCTTTGTGTTTTTGAGTGCATGAGGAAGAGCCCAACATTACTCACGCGGGCAGAAATGTCACTATGGAAACAAGGAGAGAGTTTAGCCTAGTTTGGCCAGTATTGACAGAGCTGCTGATAACCCAGGAGATGGTGAAACACCCTGGGTGGCGACAGGAGAGCTCCTGAGAAGCACAGATCCTTGAATCTTCTAATATATATATGTGTATTTACTGGGCATAAGAGACATTACCAACTTTTTCCTATTTTCACAGTTCCTTCCCATATTTAAAGGACTTTGGGAGTGCATGGACAGGAGGAGACCTGAGCAAGCCATGCAAAGACGTCGTGTTCTGCCTGACTCAGCCTTTCTAATGGGTCAGATATAAGTCTCTCCATCAGTGTGAGTTGAAAGATCACATTTTTTTATATGCACAGAGCAGCTAAGGTCTGTTTCCTGCAGCCTCAGAGGGGCTGTGGTCCTGAGCTCAGGATGGAGAGTGTCCCATGTACTCACAGGCAAAAAACGCAACCAGCAGCAACATTTGCCACGGCAGAACACCTCATGTGTACAGTGCAACCAGTTCTGCCAACCCAAGTGAAATTAAAGTTATAAAAACAAGCTGAAATCCTCTGCCTGCGAGCCCTGGAGAGTGCCTCCCCCCCATCTCCCTTCTCCCTCTGGCATTTCCATCCATGAAGAGTGCTGTCAGAAAGGTGCTGCTGGAACCATTTGCTCTGTGTTCTCTGTGGGGTCTTCAGCCACAGTCACTTGTCTGAGAGAGGAGCATGAGGAATACGTGGAGATGAGGCTCTTGCTGCAGAGCAGCACAAGCTCTCCCTGCCAGCACAGACTCTCATACCTCCTGTGGTATAAACCCAATTTAAGTTAAAAATACAATGAGAAGCAGTAAGAGTGTAATGCCAGTGTTTTAAATACCTTCCCCTGCACCCAGGGAGAAACTCAGTGTGTCACCCAAGTGGATGGTCCCTGTAGGGTGAGTGGGAACATGCTCTCCAGGACCACCCTAGGGAAATTTTGGATAGTTATTCCAGCCAAAGGTGTGGAACATACTTGTGGCTCCCACCACATCTCAGACACCCTCAGCTTGAGCCAGTTTTCCTGTGGCAAACAAAGGAATTACTCTGACTGGGAGGGTTGTGCTGTCTTTATTGTTTCCTAGAGGCAATTATTGGGAAGAAGGAAAAGAGAAAGAAAAGACAGTTTTTAACCATCTGTATCTTATGCAGATCAAACCTTCTCTGTCCTAGAATATCAAAAGTGCTTAATGGCCCTAGACCTCCTGCAGTGAACCAGGACCTGGGAAGCATTTCCAGGAATGGTGGGAACCATAGGGGAGAGCTTCAGGGGAGGTGCTCTTGTCTTAATCTGAGAGCAACCCTCAGCTTCAGGTCAGCCTTTGAACACAAAACTTGATCCAGCTCTGTCAATCCACCATCCAGCCCTGAACACCAAGTGAAAGCAAAAGCCTTCTATCTTTTCAAGACTTCCCCCAGCTCAAGTCAAGATTAACTCAGACAGTTTTTCCCATTCATCTTCTCTACATGAAAGCAGCTAAGGCCATTCAGCCATGGCAGCTGAATTTGGGGAGAGGTGTAAGAGACACACACACACACACTCCCACCCCTGATTTCCTTAGCATGCATTAGATGATACTTCCAGTACAACAGGCAATTGTGACCAAAGGTCTGTCAGAAATCGTGTCTTTCAGAAAGACATGATATCCTCCAAAAATACAGTTTTTAAAGATAATAAATTGATCCATTACAGCTTTTCCTTTTATTCTTTTTTCTTTCATCTGCTTTTTCCTCAGCCTGTCATTCCTCATCTGTCATCCTCTACACAACCACATTTCTTACAACAGGCAGCTTAAAAGAAAATTAATCCTAAAGAGTCAAATGTATCTTGGTCCTCTCTGGGCTCACATCTCTGATCTGACCCATTTTTTCCATGCTGCTCAAAAACAAATCTTCCTGCAAATCACTGCCTCCTTCAGCCTGCAATCTCTATTATATGATTCATTTAGTTCTCTATATGAAATAAAATGAGGGAAGATGATAATTTTCTTCCCATAAGGCAAGTTTATATCTGGACCTCTTGGAGTCCAGCACTCCTTACTCTTCTCGTTCTCACTGTGGTACACACAGGGCAGCAGGAAGGTGAGCTGCTACAAACAGGAGCTGTGAACAAATATCAGGGGATCTGCCGGGCATGTTAGAAAACACAAGTGTTTCGTCTCAGGCTGCTCTAGTAAACAGAAAGTATAATAAGTTATCCTAGAGCAAAAGATGGAATAAGTTCCTATATATAATATGATTTCTGTGGGAGGAAGACGTCTGCATCATTAGTTACATTGAACATGTTCTCCTTTGCTTGCATTGTGCTTCCCTTTCAAGTCTTGAATCTCAGAAAGATTCCTCTTGGAGAACATCAGAATTACAGACTGAATTAAGAATGAGTTAATCGTGTTCACTAACTGTGATGCTCACGTTTCCCAGCCCTTTGGGGCAGTGAGAGGAGCAGCTGATGCTCTGTCCTGGCAAGGTTCTGCTCCCTGCAGCCAGGGAAGAAGTGAATGTTTGCTTTCAACGCTCATTTCAGTCTCCAGCATCTTGTGAACACATGAAGTGTTTGCTGATGCCAAAGTCATCCCTATCCTGGGATGAGCCTGGGCAAACTGCAGGGTCCTGCTGAGCTTTGCCAGAACATTTGCTTTCCCAACACCTTCCCTGCTGTAGAACGACTTCAAATTCAGCCAGGAAGGCACAGGTGAAGGAGTGCCACATAAAATGTAGCTTTTCAGATTCATTATGTCAGCTTTCAGTCATGCTTCAGCTTTCCAAGTGCTGGAGGTCACCCTGACTGGCTGACCAGGGTTGCTAGCAGTGATCTGGTCAGCCTGGCTTCTGGTGACCCCCTCCCATTCCAGCACACCACAGCAGTGAAAGTTGGTGGCTGCAGTTTAAGATCCAAACAGTGCTATGTCAGCTGCACTCTCCCACTAAATATCATCCTTCCCAAGTGTAAGTTTGGGGAAATCACTCATCTTTGTTAGACCCAGCAATGTGTGCGGAGCTGGTGCCCTGGGCAGCTGGGGCAGGCTGCTTCTCCTCGTGGAGCACCGTTTGGATTCACACACAGTATTCTCTGGGCCTGGTTTGTGGCCATGAAACCGGTGGGAACATCTCAGGTGCATGGTGAGTCTTCAGCATCCCTCACCCTGGGGAGGGACCACAGCGTCCCTTGTCACTGGGTGTGCTGAGGAGCACTCTGCAAAATCAGATGTGAAAATAAGAATAGTCCCCCAAGGCATCTATCAGTATTATTCCTCACTAATCCTGACTACTCTTAATTTTGGAAGTGTTTCTACTCTGCGTGCTGTCAGCTTTATCAGCTTTTTTACTCAGCACAGGCTGTCTTGGACCAACCCAGAGGTTTCTGCACCGCTCAGGAGGTGCAGTGGGGGAGAAGGAGAGAGAAAAGGCATCTGTAACTTGGATACTCCCTGCAAGGAAATGTTGTCTCTTACCCACAAATCAAGTGCTCTTTGAATTTCCAAGGTTCACCTCCTCTTCCAAAGTGGCACATAAAAGCCCCCATGCTCTCAAGAGAGTCTTATGTTCATTGACTTTACAACACATCATAATGAACAGAGACTATTAGAAAAGTCACAGAGTAAACACTTTGGTTCCGGATGTGGCAGTGTCAACTCAGAAGACAAGCAGATACAAACAGCCCAATTTTTTTCATAGGAGTGCATTTTAAATGAATGTCATCCCTATAATATTTTTTTTAGCTTTTAATGAGACGTTTCACCCCTTCAAAATTAGCTTCACTTCTGACATATAGTGATGCAATTGTTCGCTGCAATTCTTTGTGGAATCCTTGATTCTACATTAGCTGTTGAAACAGAAGACATTCCCTTTTCCTCTTTTTTGTCTCTTAACAGTAAAGTTCAGTCAACAAAAAAAAATTTTGTCTTCATACACATTTCCAACGCAGTGTAAAACCCACAGCCTGCTCCTGAGCTGCCTCCTGAACTAAAAGCCTTCCATGCTTTTTTATGAACACTACAATATATCCCTGTCACTCCGTATTTAACAGCAGGTGCTATTAAAGGACACAGATATGCCAACGTAAGCGCCAGAGGAAACGGGAGAGGGGTGTCTTGGTTGCAGAGCTTTGTGCGCAGGGGGAGAGTGACAAGTGGTGGGTGTTCGGTTTTGGCACATTCCCCTGGCAGGCTCCTTGCCTTGGGGGGTGGAGAGCACCAGCTCTTTATATCTAAATTGCAAATTTAGAGCCTCCTTTTTTGGGGGTAAGTTTTTTTTTTGGGGGGAGGGGGGAAAGTTGCTAAACTACTTCTAGTTTAGCAAACGTTTCTTCTGGTGTTCCCAAATGGGGAGAGGGGAGGGAGAGGAAATTCCCAGTGATAGAGAAGCCATCAGTCATTGTTTACACTGGATCAGCCAGGGTGTAAATGCACCATTATCGTATCAGTGTCACCCCTGGACTCCAGTGAGAAGGTGGTGATGGACGTTGTAATGAAGTCATAGAATCCTGGGATGGTTTGGGTTGGAAGGGACCTCAAAGATCATCTCATTCCAGCTCCTCTCCCATGGGCAGGGACACCTTCCACTAGACCAGGTGGAAGGTGTTGGAAGGCACTGGAAGTCAGACCAATGATTTTTACTGCAACCTGGAAAACTTTTTCCCATGTAGTAAACTTTGAGCAGAAAGAAGCAGGAAAAATTCTGAATTTAAGTCCCATCTCTGAATGGCACTTACTTGCTGAATTTCACTGGATCTGATATATCCCCAAGACTTGGCAGAGCACAGGGTGCTGATATTACCTGCATTTCCCAATCTAAGGTAGGGTGTCTTTTCTGCAATTAAATTTCATACACTGAGATAAAAAAATTCTCAGTGGTTCTGTATACATGTATGTGTATACATACATGAATATACCTATGTATATTCATTTATTCTGTAAGCATTGCTGAGCCCTACTGTGAATCTAGAGCACAATGTGCCTCTAGCCCAGATTTAGATAAAGGGCAAAACAGTGGGGTTTTCATAGAATCATTGAATGGTTCAGGTTGAAAAGGAACTTAAAGATCATCTTGTTCCAGCGCCCTGCCATGGGCAAGGACACCTTGCCCAGAGCCCCATCCAAGCCAGCCTTGAACACTTCCAGGAGTGGGGAAGTGTTCAAGTGCTCATTTCATCCTGGCAACATCCAATGAAGAAGGATTTGCACCTTTAGGAACCTTCTGTTACAACCAGGCTCTCGTTTGTACAGCACATGGAATGCAAGTTCATGGAAAATAATCAGTGGAATTAAAAGCATCAAGGCTGTGGACATGTAAAGTGAAAGAGGGAAAATGTTGGTTTACTGGTAAAAAGAAAGAAGGATTAATTTCTGATTTCATACGTATTTAATCATGAATAGTATCAATGAAGGCAAAATGTAAGTGGTACCAGGAAGACCAGAAACCTCCCCTAAATCAGAGTTTCTCATGGCAAGTGATGTCAGTGTAACTGAGGCATGTTCTGAGAGCACAGGAGAGGGAGGGTGTGTGCTCTTGAGCCAAAGGGTTGTCAGGAGATGAGGAGTGAGGTTCAGGACTGCCAGGCAAACGCTTTCCAGTCTGGTGTGAGTCCTATCTCCTGTGCACAGTTTGAAGTAATAAAAAGTAGGCTCTGGAGGAGATTAATGACATTATTAGTTGTTTCTGGCTTGCTAGCTCTCTGTGCCTGGAGATTGCTATCTCCCTTGGACAGGAATTGGGAAGCATCACTCTAAAGAGATTGGGAATACAGAGGGTCTCTGGGGTGTGGGTGGCATGTACATGTACATATACACACATGTATATGCACATTTATATATACTTGGGCCTGTTAAAATGTAGAAAGTAAATGCCATTGCAAAACAATATTTTTGTGATGTCTTGTGTTCTCAATATTATACAGAGAACAACAGAAACAGGGAAGGAAATGTGTTTTCTTTTTCCTCCAAGCAAAATAGCTGCAGCTCTTGACATATATTTAACTGGGAAAAGGCAGAATGATATTTAAAAAATAATAAGAGCAGAAAAGCAAAGACCCATTTTTCAAGTTAATTACTCACATAAAGCAGCCCAACTTCTTGGTGGACTCCTTTGAAATGCACAGAGTTATCACCCTTGCTTTAAAGCTGACTGTAAAGCACATCCTTCATCTTTACTCTCCCAGCCACCTGCTCTCTGTAGATGAGTCCAGCTGCATTCCAAGGAATTGCAATAAAGCACTGCAAGTGGAGTAAGGAAGGGAAAAGAGGATGACTCCATGTCACATGTCCAAGGATCTCCTGGCACAATATAAGTCATCAGTCACGAGATACCGTGGGTGTTAGGTGCAGCTGTGTCCTCTAAAAGCCCCAAATATTTCTAGTGAAAGTGGCCCCCAAATAAAAGTGGTCGCACTTCTACCTGTGCCAGGGCATCCAGAGCCAGCTGGGGTGTTCACAGTGGGAAAAATGGTGTTTTCGCTGCCACTTACAGAAGAGATCTGTTTACCGCAGTCTGTTTCATCTGAGGCTTTCCAGATGCTCCTGCTGTGCATTAATCACCTACAGAAACCCTGAGGATGACTGGAAATGCTCTCAGCTCCTGAGGGAGGCGAAGGCAAAGAGCTGGTGCGGACAACTGGAAGGTTTCTGCAGCATGGCTTGTTTGCATCCATGCTGCAATTTTTAATGTTCCTGTGATTTCAGACCGTAGAGCACAGAATGGTTTGAGTTGAGAGGGACCTCAAAGCTCTTCCTGTTCCAATCCCCCTGCCATGGGCAGGGATACCTTCCACCAGCCCAGGTTGCTCCAAGCCCCGTCCAAGCTGGCCTTGGACACTTCCAGGGATGGGGCAGCCACAGTTTCTCTGGACAACCTGTGCCAGGGCCTCACTGCCTGCACAGTGAAAAAAAACCTTCCTAATATCCAGTCTGAACTTACTGCCTGGTCTGTTTGCACCAGTTTGTCTCAGAGAGTACTGGGAGATACTGGATTGGTGTTGGTAGGTGCCTAGCACTTCTTCTCTGTGGTGACCAGTGGGAATGGCCTGAAGTTGTGTCAGGGGAGGTTTAGATGGGATATTAGACAAAGATTCTTCCCCCAGAGGGTGGTTGGCACTGACCAGGCTCCCCAGGGCAGTGGGCACAGCCCCAAGGCTGCCAGAGCTCCAGGAGGGTTTGGATGATCCTCTGGGGCACAGGGGGGGACTTTTGGGGATGGTTCTGTGCAGGGCTGAGGGTTGGACTGGATGATCCTTGTGGGTTCCATCCAACCCAGCACATTCTGGGGTTCTGAGTGCTTCAGACCAGCATTTGAAGCAACAGATGATGTCTTGCACATTCCTACAACTTTGCACTCGGGTCATGTATCCGAGGCACGGTTACCTGGTCACATCTGTCCTGTGGGAAGGACTGAGTCTGAGGGCACCTGCATAAAAACAGGTGATGCTCTGGAAATTTTCTCTGTCATTTTGTCTATCCCTGCCAAGGGGGTGCCGTGAGCAGGTGTCTGAGTGAAGCACTGACAAGGAACTGTTCTCCCCACAGGAAACATGTTCCACCCCTGCCCTCCTCCCTTCCTCTAGTACAGCCACGTCACCCCCATGTTTGTATTCCAGAGCCCATTTTCAGAGCAGCAGATGATAAGAGTCCAGAAGGGACAGCGGTACCACAGGTCAGGAGCTCTCCTCCTCTCTAAAAGCCAAGAGATCTTGATAAAGACACAAATTCTTCCTCTCACTCACAGTAGTCAAATTGCCCCTGCTTTACCCTCAAACCTGCTGTTTTCAGAAGTCTGCAGATACCCTGTGAGCTCATGGAATGTTTGGGGGAGAATGTTGGCTTGGTAATGCTTTCTGTGCCCGCTGGCAACAGGTATTTTAACAGGGTCTCTACCTGGAGCAGCTGTAATGATACACTGTATATCCTGAAGGCATCATTTGCTGGAATTGTCACTTTTATGGGAAAATCAATAACATTTTGGAAGTGCTTTAATGTTTTATGTCACATGTACCGCTCAAGTAAAATAATGGAATTTATCCTCATTTACTAAGAGTAATATCTTCTTACGGAAACCAACCTCTTAAAAAATTAATTTCCACCTCAGCCGTGCAGCTGGATATTTGATATATAGATATTAAGGGTTTTTTGATTAATATCTCAGTTCCGCTATTCATAGAGCGGTATTATTAATATCGACAGGGAACATGGGGGCAGTTTTTCGTGCAGGTTTTTAATAGAAAATTTTACTTGAAACTTTATCTTCAAAAAAATCAGGCGTTTCATACAAGAAGAAAAAAAATTGGTTAATTTGCAGCTAGTTAGGCTGCTAAAAAAAACCCCTGTTGCTCAGACAGGTTTTGCTGAGCTAGGGGCTATTTCCTTCATCGTTTCTCCTCGGAGGCGAGGGCACGGCAGCAAATTCTGCTGAAGAAAGCACTGACAAGAGATGCAGATTGACATTACAACCCAGAAGACTGCTACAAGCAGCTGTCACAGGATGTCCTTATTATCAAATCTCATGTTTTGTTATCATCCAAAACTAGATGAAACCTTTATGGCCCTCCATGGCAACATTTCTGTATCAAACAGGAGGTTCCTACTCCCGGATCCAGTGAACTACAAAATGAGCTCGAAACCTGCCGGTGACTCTGGGCGTAACATGGCCCAAGCTGGATTTCAGCAACATGGAATTTTGATAGAAAATGTTCCTTTTAGGTGGGAAGATGGGCATGTTTCTGTGAGAAGCGTCCTTGTAAATAGCCAGAGGAGAGGAAGCTGGAGAGGGAGCCGGGAGCGCTGGGCTAGTGAGCTGACTGCTGTTCTGGTGGTCAGAGGTGCATCAGGCACATGGCTTTATAATTGACTACACAAATAACAGTGCAGGATCTGAGAATAAAACCAGCCTGGCTGTGATTTATATCTCCCACAGAGCCATCCAATTCACCATTCCTCAAGACACCTCTTTCCAAGGTGGTGGAATCCAAAACCCTCACTTGCCAAAAAAGTTTGCAAACTGGCACAAACCCTTCTTAAGTCTCTTCTCCACGGCAGATTTCCCGTATCCTCCCGGCAAATGCCTCATGTGCTGTGAACATTTTATTGGCCCAGTCCCTGGAGCAACCTACACACAGCTCCAGTGCATCCCTGCTGGCTGCTGTGCCCCAGAGGAATGGGCCTGGAAATGCAAGAAAACCCCTCTAAAATCCCAATCAAGTCACCCTAACCAGTGTTCTATTCAGCTACACAGAGAAAGGTGAACTACCACGTGAGTGGAACAGGGAAATTATAGAAAATTGTAAAGAAGTCCTATGATTTTTTTTGCCTAAAATACATTTCCAGGCTAAAACTGGCAATACTGGTCTGTTAAAATGGCTCTCTCTCAGATTTTCTCTTGCTGGACCATCCTGGCTTGGTGGGTGCTGGAGGTGCTCCTTGAGCAGCTTCTTCACAGGGTGGATGCAAGCCCAAATCCTGACAGCCCATCCTTTTCCTCCCTGCTGAGGGAGGCAGGCTCAGCTGCAGAATTCAGTAAAATGAGGACTTTCAGCCACACAGAGGTGATTGCAGCCAGAAGGAACAGAAGAGGAATTTAATCAGGGCAATGTGCTTTTAATTTGCCTTTTTTCTCTCCATAACAGGCCCGCTGAACAGCCTGGGAAGAGGAATAATTAATACATGAGGCCTGAGAGCAGCCTGGGTAGCAATTGCAAAAATTTCATTGTAAGCCAGGTTTAATTGTGCCTGCCAGCAATCTTCCAGCAAATCGCTGCCACACCAAGCCCTTCGGAGGAAAAAGGGGACCATTTGCTGAACCTTTACTTTGATGTTCTGGGCTTTTTCCGGCTGCCCTGGAGAACATTTCATAGAATCACTGGTTTGGGTTTAAGGGACCTTAAAGATCATCTCATTCCACCCCCTGCCATGGGCAGGGACACCTTCCACCAGCCCAGGTTGCTCCAAGCCCCGTCCAGCCTGGCCTTGGACACTTCCAGGGATGGGGCAGCCACAGCTTCTGTGGGCAACCTGTGCCAGGGCCTCCCCACCCTCCCAGGGAAGGATTTCTTCCCAATATCTAATTGATGGGTTTCTCTCTGCTGGGGAGTCACACATGGATCCAGCTTCTCTGCCTCGGTGTCTGAGAAGCATCTCTATGGCATAAACCCAGAGCAGCACAAAGCTTTAAAACATGAAGATAAGGACCACAGGCTTAAAGAAAAAAGATTATGTTGTTTCTCCAGTCTTTTTGAAAACTAAACAATCACTTTTCTGTAGAATAATGTGTTCATGTTGAAAATCTTGAATGTTTTGAACTCCTTCAAAAAATATAAAATTCCCCACCTCCCTTTCTGCAGGCCAAAGTCACTAGATGCACTTAAATGAGATTCTCCAACATCAGTCCTCTGATCTGCATTTTGTGATGAACAAACTGCCTACAAAACCTCTTGGGTCTAGGTGAGCCTGTGGAAAGAAGTCAAAGGAGCAGAAATTATTGCCCTCTGACAGTTACGTTATCATTGATATGCTATTACATTAAAATAATGACTTGTGAAAACCAGATTGCCCTCCAAAAGTGGAAGATCCCCCCAGGTCTTTAATTAATGCCTGGATAATGAGAACTCCCGTTGTGCAAACCCTCCAGTAGCACAGGGCAGAGCCAACATTCATCTCCCAGTGTTGGGTCGTCCCACTGCTGGGTCCTTCCAGGTCCCACCACTGCTTGCTGCCTGTTCCTAAAACATTTTAAGAATTGGCACACTGGATTTCCCAGTCAGGGCATTCCCATCACTTGTGTTGGCAGAATGCTGGTGCTTGGTCAGGCTCCAAGCCGAGAAAGGCCAGAGGAAAACTCCAGCTGGGCGGGGAAGACGAGGACAGGGGGCACCAACTGTGCTGGCAACCTGGAGGCAGGTGTATCATCCAGGGGGGAAATAACTGCCAGCAATGAAGTGGTTAGTCTGGGGACACCATCCCAAATTCCTCTGTGCTGCCTGAACTCAATAACTGACCGTAACAAATAGGGCCTCAGTTTTTCCCAACATCCTCCAGATACTTTGTGAAGCGTGCCCTGCTTCAGATGAGCATCAAAACCCAGACCAAGGCTGACTATTTGAGACTCCTTTTCTGAAGAACTGGGGAATTATAACATTTCCTTCATTATAATGAAGGAAATGACAGGGGAGAGAAAGCAAAATGCACTTTTTGAGCAAGACATTGTTACCTGCAAGACCTGGTTGGGACTTTCCCTCCCCCACCACTTCCACTATAATGTACAGTCTCCTGCTATAACAATGATACGATTTGGTGTTCAAACAGAGCTTTTTAAAGGAGGAAACAGCTTCTTTCCACCTTCAGGAGAAAATGGAGGTCAGTTGTCCAGGGCTGCATAGTGAGACTTGGCAGAGACAGCAACAGCTGAGGGACGTGGGCCGCCAGGTCCCCAGCTGGAATCCTGTCTCTCTCAGCCAAATTGCTGGTGACTCAGTATTTTTTTTCCATTTTCTTCTGAATCCTCAGCAATTGTCGGCTGTGGGGGCAGTGTGACCCCCAAACACAGAGTCTAATCAGGTATTTCAGTTCCTAAATTCTTGGGTAGATTAGAAAGTAATTCTTGTTGTCATATTTTGGTTCATTAGTAGCCCGTCAAATAAATTACGTCCGATCTTGCTGATGACACTTGGCTGGGCTCCAGCTCCAAGCACACCATGATGCTGTGGGTGAATGCCTGTGTTATTCCCAGCCACTTGTCAGCAGGAGGAAAAAAAACAAAAGTCATTAGAAATTTTGTCACTGTCATTTGGTCCAGATTGGACAAATTATGATGGAAACCTTAATGTTTCATGAAAACAGAACGACTGAATATAAGTGGTGTCTGTTGGTGCTTCCTCACTGTGCTCTTCACAGCCGTCTCTGAGTCATTTCCAAGCAGCAAGAATTTGAAAGGGCTGTCTGATCACAAACATGATCACAGGAATTTTACCTCCCTGTGGAGGTTCCCGTGGGAGAATGGATTTATACTAAAAGAAGAGAGATTTAGATTAGATATTGGGAGAAATTCTTCCCTGTGAGGGTGGGGAGGCCCTGGCACAGGTTGCCCAGAGAAGCTGTGGCTGCCCCATCCCTG
>JAWWES010000150.1:17084826-17159172 GCA_035583135.1 Lophotriccus pileatus
TCCCTGGAAGTGTCCAAGGCCGGGTTGGGCTTGGAGCAACCTGGGTTAGTGGAAGGTGTCCCTGCCCATGACAGGGGGTGGAATGAGATCTTTAAGGTCCCTGAAACACAAACCATTCAATGATTCTATGATTTAAGCCACTGGCATGTGGTTGTTCTCGGCAGTCAAGGTCTTTGGAGCAGGGAGACAAAATGAAAGTCAGAAGAGATCAGGACCAATGTCTCCTGCCTTTTAATTTATTTGCCACCAATGACTGACTTGTTGTTACAACCTGTTCACACCTTAAACAACATTTTGTCGTGTTTCCACCCCCTCATATCATACAGATAATTCTCTCACAATGTACCAAGGATAATGCAATTAGCATGGAATTTCCATAGGCATGTTTTATATTATCTACTTAAAATAATCCTATTTCCTTCCTGTAACCTAATCTAGCTGTGACTTGGTGTGCCCTGAACAAGATATATGGTTGAATATAAATAATAAGCAGGGGGAGGATAAATGTATCCTTGTGTTTCCATTGAGACCCTGTGGATCCGGAGCAGATTCAGTGCTCTGTTTGGCTTGGGGTGCTATCTTCGTTTGACAGTGTTGGAAAAGCCCTCTGAGATCATGGAGTCCAGTCCTTGACCTGACACTGCCAGGTCCACCACTGAGCCGTGTCCCTGATCACCACATTTCTGAGCACTACCAGGGACCGTGACTCCACCACTTCCCCGGGCAGCCTCTTCCAATGCTTGACCCTCCTTTCAGTGAAGGCATTTTTCTTCTCCAAATGCAGGAGGATCAAAGCATGCTGCTGGAAGAATTTCACTGAGCCCTGTTGTCAGTGCATCAGGCTTATGGCTTTGGGAAGAAGGCAACGGGATCTGTGGATCTGATTCCTGTTTCAGAGGCGTGCGTGACCTGCCAAAGTCTGCAGGAAAATGTGGAGCTTAACTAATGTTCATGGCCTTGGCCATCGCCTCAGCTTTCCTCTAGCATCCAGCTGATCCTGCCAGCATCCAGGGCGTGCAAAGTGGTCAGGCCTCAAGCAAGGAGCATCCTCAGCACGGCCAGAACACAGCTTTTCCTGCGATAGACGTGGCTTCACCACCCCCAAGGTGCAGGAAAGGCACAATTCGAAGTGAAATAATAACTGTTATTAGTATTGGAACAAGATTTGACAACATGACTTGCAGGTTAAATAAGGATTAATGAGGCTTAGCTGACAAACTGTGTGTGTTTGCCATGGGAAACCCACATTCCCCACAACACTTGGGCACCCAGCCAAGGACAGGGAAGCGGGCACATGGAAATGCGGTAAGAAACGCTGACAGTCGCAAGTTAATTACTGGGGAGGGGACGCTTTGCTCTGCCTGCCCCTTTCCCTGCCAGGGGAGCTGTGAGAGGGTCCCAGCCCTTCTCCACGTCCCGAAGGCAGGACCTAATGGCCAGATTTATCAGTGCCATCGCACTTCATTGCAGCAGTTTAGCGTTTAATGGAGCGAACGGAGCCCTGCGCTGCGCTTGTCCCCCGGCTGCAGCTCGCTGGGAGGGAGGGGGAGAGGCTCAGCATGGGCCGAGGGGCTTCAGGCATTAATTTAAAGAGCCCGTCAGCAAGACAGAGCTGTTTATCTTCGTTTACCGTGAATCTAGAGCCACGGCACCCCCGGGAGGGGGATGCCCAGAGCCCCGGAGTGATGACAGCCTATTGCGAGATCCACGGCACAAAAAGAGGCAAAATCTGGCAAAAAAAGGGGAGCAGGAGCCCGACATTGCACCCACTGCCCAAAGGGACCAGGGAGCACAGAGCTCATGCTGCTGTATCATCTCTACCCCAGTAGGAGGGATCGGAGGGTTTTATGGCTTTTGCAAGTCTCCTCTCTGATCAGAACAGGTTTCTAAGAGTATTTATGAACATGAACACTGTAATAATGCAAATAATGAAAAGGCCTCCCTAAAAATAGAGAATAATGTCCAAATGGTTGGGCAAGCAACAAGTGGTTTGGAATAGTACAGGCAGTAGCCAAAAATCCTGCTGTGTGATAGTGTTCTGGATGCTGGCTGTCACAGGCAAAGGCACAGCCAGGTAATTTGCCGCCTCTAGAACTGAAACAACTTCATTTGTACTGCTTGAAATGTTATCTTGGTGCCAACTGCACTTGTAGTGCCTCTGTTGTGCTCTGCCTCCCCCAGACGTGCTCCTCAGTTGTGGGGTGATGTCAGTTTGAGAGATCCCACGATCTCTGATCTATTTCTCCTTCAGTTCATCCAAATTCTTCCCACTGCTTTGATCACAGGACCAAAGAGGGCATAGAGAGCCTCAAATTTGATATCTGCCTCATGTAATACATGTAAAAGAGCTTGGAGAGTTAAGCCAGGCTCAGCTCTACTGCTTTAATTTTTTAAATGCCAGAGCTCCCCAGAAAGCATCCTTTAGAGGAGGATACGTCCTTAAATCCTGAACAGTCTAATAAAAATGCTATTTAAAGCATTGGGATATATGAAAAAGAGGCACTTGAAAGTGCATAAAGCATTCAGCATAGCAATTGTGCTCACACATAAAACACTCACTCAGTGCACACTTCTCCGGTTTTACATTCTAAGCTTCAAATAATGATCCATGATTTAATGCTGAGTATAGTGTGGAGGTTATAGAATTAAATAAAGTACAGTAGCAAAAGAAAACCCAAGGCTAAAAACTAAACCCTTCCTCCGGTCCCGAGCTGTCCCCAAAACACATGTTCTTGTTTCACCCATGAATTGCAGTGCCTGGTGTGTCATCTGTCAGGGCTTTAATTTCATTATTTCATCGAGGGAAGTTTGTAAAACTTGATTTTACAGCTCCTGTAGAGAGACTGAAAACACCCAGAGAGCAGATGGAGTACACTGTTATTCCTGATGGACTTGAGCCAGTTAGATTGATTTCATCAGGAGGAGAATATTTATTAACATTTCAGCCACTAAATTATCAGAATTATTTAGTGTCTGTGACTGTGATACAGGAGGTCACACACATCCTCACCAGCATCCTGCCCTCCCTGGAACAGACCTGATTATGCTGAAGAGTCTATTTCTCTGCATTTTAATTTGTAGCACATTTAGCATAAATATCAGTATACTCCCTGCCCCATCTAGGGGCTCACTCAGCCCCTTTCAGAGGCTACCTCGTGTATAAAAGGAACTTCCACCCCATCTTAGTGGCCCCAGCTCTCATCTCAAAGGCATCTTCATAAATAAACTGAAATAAATAAAAAAGAAAAGGCAACACAACCCAGCTCCAAATCCAGCTGCTATTGAACTACTGGGGAAAAACTTAGGAACCTCAGCCTTTTTAAAATAAAATCAGACACCTGCACAGCCTGCAGGAAACAAGGCACTAAACTAGCAGTGTCCTCGTGCACCAGGTTTAAGCTGAGCCTCTTTTTCTTCTACATTTCAAAATATTAATGCTAATATTAATGCTGGGTCTAATTTTGAGGCTTCTTGTTCCCTGCTTCCCAGATGCAAACCAGGCTGGACCAGAGCAGCAGGTCAGCAGGGCAGAGCTCAGCTCTTGCCCTTCCTTCGGTCTTCATAACTTCTCCATCTTTCTAGGCTGGATTTTATTTCATGCCCATTGGCTCCTAGAGGGAATTAATGAGGGATTATCTTCCTCAGTCACTGAGGAAGAGCTTTTGCCCTGTCCATAATCTGTCACAGGCTATAGTGCCTCAACATTAGCCTCTGTTCCACGGGAAAGGCACGATCTTGGTCCTGAACCGAAGGGTGAGTTTCATTGCTTGGATTGCAGAAGGGAGAGTTAGAAAGACCACCAGCTGGTCCTCAAGGCCAACACCCAAGTCCTTTGGCTCCAAGCCAAGCCCAGGCACTGCCAGTCCAGAGATGTCTGTAAGGGTTTGCTTGACTCACAGACAGGAACTGTGCAAGAAATCCTAGCACAAACACCCTACTTTTATACTGAAAAGGGGAGGCTTAGGGCAGTGTTACCAACCCGGTTCTATTTTCGAACCTCCAGATAAGCTGGTGCCATTTCAGTGACTGAGCTGGTCCCATGCTCTGCCAAGGTTCCAGTCCTGTCTGCCCCTGCAGTTAATGTTTCCAAATATTTCTATATTTCTATCAATCACTGCAAGACTTCTTGTTTCTCTTAGCGTGCCACATGCTGGAAACATCCCCTTAAAGGGGAATGCCAGGGTGAATTCAGAACCTAATCTTGCAGTGAAAATGCTTTGTACTGGCCTCAGGTTTCAGTATATCAAAAATAAAGATAAAATTCTTGTTGGCATTTGGATGTGCTGAGTTGATCCCTGTGGTAATAGAAGACACCCACCTGGCTTTGTGAGACAATCTCTGAGGACAGATGTGCTTAGGTGTTTGAAAGCACTTGGGGGGGTCCAGCAAGAAGCAGCAGTGCTGCTGTGTTGTTTAGAGCTGAGTCCTGCTCTTCATGAGGATAGCAGCAAAGCTGGGGCCCAAAGATGGTTCCCAAGACTTTGAGGTGTTTCACCTTTCTACTTCAACAATGCTTAACACTGCACACACATAGAATGCATATGAAAAACAATAAAGAAGTTTCAGTTATTCCTTTCCTGGTAATCACACAGCTGCACTATTCTGGGAACAATTTTATTGCAGCATTTAGGCACAAATTAGTCTTGTCAATAACTCCTGAGTGACAAGAATGTTGTGTCATCTCCCCCTGGATGTTTCCATCTTTCCCTCACCTGTACTTAAGAGCAGACCAGCACTTCTCACTTGCTGTTTCTCTGCACTGAGGAGCAGAACTGTGACTCCTGTCTAACCCTGTCAAAGGAAAATCTCTCTTCCCAAATAGGTTTCTGCCAGATAAAAGGATTCTGTGACCTGGTGCTGGGGTGTGGTTGCTCTGAGATGAGCCTCGCTGCCACCCCACCAGCCCTTTGGATGGTTAGCCCAGAAATGGGGCATTTATGTCTTACAGAATATCCTCAGGGATATCCTTACAGATATCCTCAGTCCTCAGGGTTCAAACAACCTTTTTTCTCCCTGTATAAATTCTGCGGTCCCCATCCCTTCCAGGAGCTGGTGCCCTCCTTCCTGGGTGTTCTGCTCTTCCTGCGCCACATGAAAATCAGCATCCTCCAGTGCCTCTGACACACTAAGGGTGTTATGATGCCATGGGGTTGGGCACTGGGCCATGCCCTGGGTGGGAGATGCAAAAAGTTCATAGAATCACAGAATGTCCTGTGTTGGAAGGGATCCACAAGGATCATCAAGTCCAACTCCAGAGTTTAGTGCTTCTACTGAAATCTGAACCATGAAAACGGGGTGATAAGGGAAAAAACCTTTGGCCTCTGACCAGGAGTGTGTTTGGCCCTGGAAGTGTGTTCAGTATCTGTGGGGATCAGGAAAATGTTTGGCTTCTGCTCCTCGAGAAGAACCCCCAGTGCCTGCACCCAGTGCCTTGCCTGGGGCAGCTGGCTTGGGGTGTGTGACCTCCCTACCCTCTCCTTATTCCCTCCATAATGAAATCAGAGCAACCTTTTCCCTTCATTTCCCTCTCTCTTCCCCAGCAGGCAGGGCTGTGGAGATTCAGACTTCACCTCCAGGCACAGGCAAATGTTTTGTGTCAGAAAATCCAGCATCCTGCACAGCCTCATCCCTCCAGAGCAAATTTTGCTTCTCCCCAGAGTCTCACTCCCCTCTCTGTGCTGTCCTGTGTTCCAGGCAATCCCATCCCTGCTCTTGCCCACCCCTGCTGCTGAACTAAAATGCTTCTTTTTGAAGAAGGCACTTTGCACAGAGCTGGCCATGGCACCTGTGAGAGAAGCTGTTGATATGGGTGAACTCTCCACAGCTGCTCTCACGGTGCTCTTGGCCCTGGTTGGGGCTGGCCAGTGTTGGCTGGGGACCAGTCCCTCTGCTAGAGCTGATGGAAAATGCCTTTCTCAGTGTCAGGGCTCGATCTGCTGAGGAGAAAAGCTCTTTGATCTGTTTTTTTTCTGGCATTTGCAACAGAAATGCAGCACAAACCTACTCCTGCAGGAATTTCTACTTGAGATATCAGGCTATTTAAGATAAGCTGAAGCTAAGCTGCCTGGAAATCAACACAACAGAGGCAGCTCAGCTCTTCTTTGCATTGACAAAAATACTCTCAGACATGATTTTGGGTGAGGAAAAGGTGTGATGGAGCAGGCAAGAGCCTCCAGCCTCTCCATTGTGCACGGAGGGCCTGCAGGGTGCCCTGTGACGGATGTATTACAAACCATCCCAGAGAAAACAAGTGCAATCCACAATATTTTAGCTCCAGCTCTCACAGGAGTGGGCTGGCACACCTCATCCCTCATCAATCCTTTCCACCAACCTCTGCTCTCGGCTCTCTCACAGCCTGCTGGGAGAATGGCACCAATTCCATCCCGCTGTTCTTTGGTCTCTTGACAAACATCATTTCCAAATTACAGCCCTGGAAAAGCGTTCGACATCCTCAGCAGGAGCGGGGGAGGGGGGAAATGAGGAGGAGATTGTGAGCCCAGCCTCACACAACTGCTAATAGGTGATGGGGAAGCTGCTAATGGCAGAATTAAACCTGGCACTCACCTCGGGTGAGTTTCCGTGAGCCTTGAATTCCCCGGACTGGGAAAACCCACAGAAAAACAGACTGCTGTTATTCCCTGTTGTGGCTTTTCCCCCCAGGCTCTGCCCACTGCACATGTGGGCTTTAGAAGCTCCCCTGCACATCCTGGAGGGACTGCAAACATGCTCAGGTGCTTAATTAGGGATCTAATTACCTGGAAATCTAGTCTCATTTCTGGGTTTTATATCAGTAGCCCAAAATTAAGGTATTGCTTAAGGAAAACTCGAGGCAAAACCGTTTGGGTTTCCTGCTAGAAACTGGAGGGGAATTGACTGAAACAACTTGTTAAACTGGGCTTAAAATTAGGGATAACTCCTGTGTGGTGTCACTTCTGACACAGGGGACACAGCAGACATCCATCAGCCCTGGTTCTGCTCCACCATCAGCACCAAGCAGGTGACTGCACATCCCAGTCAGGCAGCTCTGGAGGACAAGCATTGTTGCTGCATTGAGAGTAGAAACCCTCCCAATCACTCCTAACAGCCAAATAACTTCTGAAAAGACATTAATGGTTTCTGGAGCAGTGCTAGAGCTGTATTTCTCTGCCATCTTCTCCAGTAATTGCCACTTCTTCGGGCCTGTGGTGGGTCAGCAGCAAGGATAGATAGGCAATAATGTCGCAGGTTATTAATTATTCTGCTTTATGAACTCTCCATCTTATCTACAAGCAGATCTTTGCTCTGATGAGAAGCCTTTACATGCAGGCACAGCAAGTTACAAGGTGTTATTAATTGTACCACGTCGCTGTTTACAGAGATACAACCCTGCTTCCATCTAGAAATGGATTAAATGAGACCTCTTCCATAAATATGTGTGAAAAAATGGACTCAAAATGAAATTCTTCACCAGGGTGCTATTTTTAAGCCAGAATTGCGTTTTCACTCTGCATGTAACACATCAGCCCCACAGCAGGGGCATTAGATTAAAGTGCAAAATCACTTCAAAAATACCCTCAAGTCATTCAGCTCCCAGAGATGAGACATCTGCAGGGAGAGCTCGTCAGCTTGGCCGTGGTGTGGGCATCTCTCCTGGGCGGGGAAGCTTCTCTGCCCGACCCAGCCCAGCTCAGGAGAGCCCCATCTGACCCAGGGGCAGGGCAAAGCCTTGTCTTTCCCTGTGGCTGTTTAGACGATCTTTACACATCACAGAGCAGTTGGACAAGATGGAAATTTTTCATTGAAGGTGGCCGTGGCTCTCATTTTCAGCTCAGAAATCACTTGGCACGAGAGCTGGCAAAGCTTCCTCCATCCTGTCCTGGTGGACCACCAGGAGCCCATCGCCGGAGTTTTCCCAACATAAACCCACAGAGCTTTTATTTCCGCTCTATTCCATCAGCTGGGTTTTGCACAGGCTCAGAAATCCGGCTGAAATATGGGAAGGTGCTCAAGACACGGGGAATATGACCTCAATAAACCTCTTTGTTCCTATTAGCCATCTTAGCAAGAAACGTTTCACCCTCCCTGTCAGGCAAAGTTGTCCCTATTTCCCCCAAAAACACTCAAGCCAACAAGCAGGC
Source organism: Lophotriccus pileatus (assembly GCA_035583135.1). Lineage (NCBI taxonomy): Eukaryota > Metazoa > Chordata > Aves > Passeriformes > Tyrannidae > Lophotriccus > Lophotriccus pileatus. The sequence goes on from JAWWES010000150.1 coordinate 17,092,944, forward strand.
TCCCCTCAGCCCCATCCTCCCCTCCCTAACCCAGATGCACTTTAACATAACAACTCCCTGTTATTGATGTCAAATGTTGCTAAAATAATCTTTTTATAGAGTTGTTTCATTTCTGGCAATTTTTTACTGCTGGGCATTTTTTATATTTTTTTTTTCTGTTAAGAAAATCAATCCTTTTGTATTTTCCTTTTTGGAAATTCTTTTGGCAAATTTCCTCTGAATTGCTGTGGCAGAAATCCTGCCCTTTCTGCTTTTTAAGAAACAGGAAAATCAGAGATAAAAAACCAGACAAACCTCTGAGCCTCGTTGACAGAACTACAGTGGTCCAGAAAAACAAATATTATTTATAGTTATCACTATTTTCTTAGTTTATTTCTGGTTTTCATCTGTGTCTCCTGAACCTGTGATGCATCTCTGGGATGGTATTTACAGCTTTTCTCATGCAGGCACTGCTACACTTGGGAATGACCCCTGTATTTTCCAGCCCTGTTTACAGAGGGTAACGTGTTGGTAGGAATTGGCATCAGAAAAGAGATACAAAAAGTGAAAAAAAACAGTATTTAAGGAAAATAAAAGCTAAAGTGAGCAAAAAAAAAGATACTGGGAGATGATTGCAAGATCTCAGTCCAACCAGGAGCTCTGCTGCCACGTCCTTGCAAGGAAAACCCACGGATTTTTCCAGGGAAGGATGAGCAGTGTGGAGAGCTGGGCACGGGAGGGCTGGAGAGAGATCATCTGGTTGCAACGTGAAGATCTGGGTGTTGTGGTGGTCAACACAAGGAGTCCTCACTTGCTCAGCACGGTCCTTCCTCCTGTTCCATGTTGGTTTTTGGCAGGGACATGGCTGAGATGGTGTGGCATCTCACACCCCTATTATCATGAGCACCCAGCGGTGCTACTCAGGAATTTCCCTCCTTGGTGCTGCTGTTGGGGGAAAAGCAAGTGGTTAACTGGGATTCCCAGCAGCTCCAGAGGCTGGAGGATGACTCAGTGTTTGCATCAGGCTGGGAGAGCTCAATTGCTTCTGTCCTTGTAGGGAGCCAGTGTTATCAGCCTGGCTTTTTGCTCGTGACAAGCAGTTTTTCCATCATTTTATGCAAAAGTTCACAGCCGGACTGTTTTATTTTTGGATCTCGCAAAATTTGGCAGAGGGAGACAGCATTTGGATGGAGGAAATCAGACAGGGCTCCACCCCACGTCTCTCCAGCTCGGGCAATTTGGATTTGAGCAATGATGCCTTTTTTTTCTCGTTGCACATAGTGGAGCTTTGGGACTGAAGCCCCACAGGAGGCATCCATAAAACCAACACTGAGGAGGCCTTTGGGAGAGCCACGTTTCTTCCCCAGCCCCCTCCAACACCCCTGTGGATGTCACTGGGGAGGGAGGACCTCCACTCTGCCCCTCCCAGCTCACACCAAGCGCGAGGTCACCCCAAATCCTGCCAACAAAACATCCCTGCTGGGAGAAGATTGCAAAACCTCGATCCAAGCAGGAGCTCCGCTGTCACCTCTGTATCCATCAGATTGTTGGAGGGGGAAAGGCCTGAGATTAGATTGCACTGCAATCTTCAAGAAAAACTGCTTTGGGATGACAAAAGTGATGAATTGCTGTCCGTTCTGGGAAGATCATATCCCTGGCAGTCGGAGCCATTCAGTACCTGTGGCCGGGGGCGATGACTCGGTGGAGTGGAACCTGGGAGCAAAAATCTCTATTTTATGGATATATGCACATATAGATATATAAATATATGCATGCACATACCTCCACACATAAATATCTTGAGTTTGAAACCCAGTTTTTGCTGCCCAAAAAGCACCTGTTTTTCCATTCAGCAACCCTTTGCAAAATAACCAGAGGTCTCAAATATAGCTGCTCACGCCTTTTCGTTTCCATTTGGGGGGTGCAGGGCAGTGTGCTGTGATACAGCATGATGCAGGACATTAACAGTGGCCCAGCTAATAAGGCTTCATTAACAAACTGTTTATCTGTGGCAGTTCAGTGACAGATTTCTCCCAGACTGTAACTGGTCTAGATTGGGTGGGGCTTTGAGCAACTTGGTCCACTGGAAGGTGTCCCTGCTCATGGCAAGGGGTTGGAACTACATGGGCTTTGAAGTCCCTTGTGATTCTGTGATTCTGTAATGCAATGATTTTATGAAAGAGGGTATAAAACAGGCAGCCCCTTCCCTGGCCAGCACTGTGGTTGATACATTAACAGAGAATAAAGAGCCAATCTATTAAGAGGCATCTGCTTTTAAAGATAAACACAGCTCATGTTGCTTATTTCCAAAGTGACTCTTTTATTTCAGCCACCAGCTGAAAACTGCTTGAAGGCAGTGTTGGGGAGGAAAGGGGAGATCATTCCTCCTCTGCCTCAGCCCTGTGTAGCTCCTTCCCTGTGGAGAGGTTTGGCCAGGAAAGGGAAGGTGCTGCACTGGCACCTGCTAAAACCTGGGCAGATTTTAGTGCTGCTCGTCATCTGGGGGGGTGTTTGGCTGGTGGCTGCAGGGCCAGCTCTGGCTGCATAGTCTGTTTGCTGTCTTGGGAGGTTGCCATGTGAGGAGGGGTCAGGATATGCAAAATGTCCTCCTGCATCACTACAACAGCTTGTAAAATACTTATGGCACCAGCAAACCATGCAAGACCAGGGTCTGACATAACACTGGTATTTCTCTTTCCCAAACAGAGGAAGAAACCAGCCTGTTGTCAGGGCCAAATGTCAGGTTTCTTCACGTCTTTATAATGGCCTTAAATAATGCCTGGAGGAGGTGGTTTGTTTTTAAGCCATGTCATTGTTCCCTTGGACAGAAGTGGCCAGGAGAAGCAGAGGAGCCCAGAGGCACCTCAGCCCACACTTGAGGTACATCAGGATCTTAATAAAATCCTAGAATGGTTTGTATTGGAAGGGACCTTAAAGACCATCTTGTTTCAACCCTCCTGCCATGGGCAGGGACACCTTCCACCAGACCAGACTGATCCAAGCCCATTCAACCTGACCTGGAACACTTGCAGGGATGGGCCATCCACCACCTCTCAGTGGGAATAATCCCTTATGGAGGAGAATGATCTCACTGAAGCCTGTCCCTTTGGGAAGCCACAGGGCCCACTAGAAAGGGCACAGGTGGCCTCAGGTGATGGAGAGAAGCAAAGCTGAGCCTCCCAGGCTGAAGGTGCCACTTGCAGCATCAACACAGCCTCTGGTTTCCCACAATACACCAACCCCGCTTGCACACACTGTGCAGATGCCAGCCACAGCCACAAAACTATTAATAGCAATCATTTTCTCCCAGCTGATATAAGTATTATTTATATGAGACTAATAAACGCTGTTCTCACGCCGATGGCTCTGCTCTGAATAATTGATTTGCCGTCATACCCAGAAACACACAATAAAACACTTTTCACCTGTGAGAGGTTCACAGCGATTTCTTTAGAGCTTCTAGCAGTGGCCCTGCTGCACATCCCACACTGGCATTTGTCCTGCCCTGCACAAGACCTCCCTGGACCCTTGTCACCCCTTGCTGCACCCGCTTCCACGGGCCAGGAGGTGCCTTGGGTTACCCCAAGACTCCTGTCCCACCATCCATATACCTGGGGGGTGCTGTGTGTATACAAATACACGAGAGGTTACAGTTCTCCAGTGGTATTTCAGAGGCATCCTCGCTGATCCTGTGTGCCACTGACACAGCAGGAGGCAGTCCCATGTCTCCAGGCACTGTCACAGATGTGCCCCACAAGGGCAGGTGCCAGCCTGACCCAGAAGCTCCTACACGATCTCCACCACCTTCTCTCCCAGGTATGGGCAAAGATTCCATTCCCTTCACTCCCTTGAACACACCAGGCCTGTAAGCAATAAATTCTAAGGATTCAGTCAATACTGAGTGTCTTAAACTCCCAGATTACTGAGGCAGGGAATATTTGTCTTCCCATGCACCAAAGCCTGTTTCCATCAGGCTGGGATAGCCCTGGGTGCCCAGTGAGTGGACTGGCCTTGCTTTGGGTGATACTGGAGCCCAGAGCCACCTTGGCTGCAGCCCCATGTCCCTGGTGGGGATGGAGATGCTGCAGGGACACAGAGCCCCAGCAGCTCCATCACACTGGCATCGCCAGCAGGGCACTGGCTTCCAGGTGTCCCTTGGGGTCCATCTGATGTCACCCCCAGAGCACCATCATCGTGCCCCTCTCTGTAATGTGATGCATTTTTCTCCCTGTAAACAGGGACAAGGGGACAGGACAATAGCTTCAAACTGACAGAGAGCAGGTCTGGATTAGACATTGGGAAGAAATTCTTCCCTGTGAGGGTGGGGAGGCCCTGGCACAGGTTGCCCAGAGAAGCTGCGGCTGCCCCTGGATCCCTGGAAGTGTCCAAGGCCAGGCTGGAAGGGGCTTGGAGCAACCTGGGCTAGTGGAAGGTGTCCCTGCCCATGGCAGGGGGTTTGGAATGAGGTAATATTTAAGTTCCCTTCCAGCCCAGTCTGTTCTGTGATTCTGTAGTTCTTTGAGCAACATTTGGAGATGTGGAGGTGCCACTCTGTGCTGGACACCCCTGAACCCTGTTTTGCATCATATCCCCCAAACCAGCTTCTGGGCAGTGTCATTGCACCCCTCAGTTTGGCCAAGGCTTTTGAGCTGTCTCCTTCAATAGACCAGGAAATTCGATGTCTTTGGAATGCAGTAAATCTGCATTCAGGCTATCTTTATAGATCCAGCCAAGGGGTTTGGGTGGATAATTTATAAAGGACAGTAATAAAACAGACTGCACAGTTTAGATCTTAATAAAACTGCAATGCCTCTTGTCTGATTTTATAGACAATTTTTATTAACTTAGTGCCTTTGTATGAGAGAGGTCTGACAGGTTTCTTACGGCTGAGAGCTCTCCTGAGCAGGCGTGCATCTCTTGAAGAAAATCTGAAACATGGAGTGCCCAACAGCAGGAGATCACAAACCCCTTGCAAACCCACCCTGCTCTGATGGAGCTGCAGGGAGGGGGCCATGCTGAAGAATCACAGAATCATGGAATGGTTTGGGTTGGGAGGGACCTTAAAGACCCTTCAGTTCCAACTGCCTGCCATGGACAGGGACACCTCCCACTAAAACAAGTTGCTCAAAGCCCTCCCCAACCTGGCCTTGAACACTTACAGGGATGGAGGATGCAGTGCCTTTCCTCCTCCCACTTGGTGCACAGATGTGTTTATCAAATAGTTATTACCAGCATTAACAGCAGTAAATATTTGAGCCCAAACCCTTGTGCTTTCTCCTCCCTCTGCCTCCCTGGGTGCACACACAGTGAAGGTGCAGATCAGCACAGGTCTTGATAGATCATTTGAGTCACTTTATTAAGGTAGATTTATGTCTGATCTATTTATGCCCTGCTTCAGCTGCTCCCCTGGGGTGTGTGCTGGGTTTGTACTTTACAGCAGGGTTTTGGGAGGTTCAGCACCTCGCAGGGAAGGGCAAACTCTCCAAGGCTGTGTTTGGGACACAGCATTAGAACTCTCCTTGAAAACCCTGGCCTGGGTGAGGGGGTCTGTAGCTCTCACTGGTTTTCCCCTCAGAAAATAAGAGAATTTATGTGTCCAAGATCTTAGGAGGCCACACCCTGGCAGTAGCTTTTCATGAATGGAGACAGCCTTGAAGAGCCCCTCACGGACCTTATCTCTGCCTCTTGCTGAGTTTTATGTCCTACACGAGCTGTTGGTTGATTCCAGCCAGATTCGGGGCTTTATTTCATTCTCTAATTTTTATCTCCAGATGACACAGGACAGTCAGCATTCAAACTGCTGGAAGAAGTTTCTATGTGACATACATGCCTTCAGTCCTGGAAGATCAGGTGAAGGACCATGCTCCTTGATGCCGATGATGGAAAAAGCCACTTAGTTGGCTTCCTGTGGAAGTAGCACAAAACTGAGGATAGGAATTATCAGAACAGACAACAAGGCTGTGAGAGCACTGCTATGAATGGAACATGGTGGGGTTAACAAGGCAACTAGAGCATCTAGGGGTTCAGGAGAGGGAAGGATGTCCAGAGGGGTGTCAGTCTCCGAAATCCCTGGTGAACTCCCTTAGAGAAGTTTTTCTGTCTGCAGAAATTCATTTTTTCCCCAAATAGGTGGAAGCTGCTCTTTCAAGGGCCTAGGTGCTGCCTGTGCCCCTTGCAGTGAGACAGTGCGGGATTCTTGGGTGGGATAAAGGGATTTTCATCCAGCCAGCGACGAGCAGCTTTTCATTTACCCCCTCAAGTATGTTCAGCGTAAAAAATGTCACATCCAGCCTCAAAACCAGCATGGCACAGCCCATATAAAGAGCTCATCTGTGTGTTTTACTCTGGTCTTTCCTGCAGACAGGACAATGCCAGCATATGTGGAAGGGTAGTGGGGTTTGATCAGGACTCCAACCCCATCCCAAGGCATCCACACTGCTGGAAGACACAGGCAGCATCCTTCCCCCTTGCATTACAGGGTTAAAAAGAAGGAGGGATTGAGGAGGGGGGGAAAGGAAGAGAGAGAAACTGCGTTCTCGTTTTGTTGCCATAGCAGCCTTCTGGATTATTTAGACTGATCGCGTTTGTAAAAATTCAACAAAGGGTAAAGAATCACTCGGAAATGGGAGCAGATGTAACAGTGCATGCCATATGCCACTGGGAGAAAAATCTATTGGCAGAGGCAACAGCATCAGAATGAAAGCCTAACCCATATTGTGCCATGGAAAATGTCACTTTCCCTAGATTACAGGGTAGAGCTCTAAAGCAGGGAAAATTATGTTCCCATTTTTAACTGCTGAAAGCCGTCCCCAGCAAAGAGCCGAGCACTGCCGCCGGGAGGTGGGCTCTCCTCCCCTCCAGAACCTGAGGAACCGTCATGTGATAACAAAGAAAAGGTTGTTAACATTAAAAATTCATTAACCCTCACACGCAGCTTAATGGAACTCACTCCTGAGAAATCCTGCCTGCACAATAGATGAATTATAAGGGGCTCTGTGGGCGGGGTGAGTAATAGAGCCCCCAGAAAGCCACTGGCTTTACACCCTGAGCTGCTGCTGCAGCAACTGCTGGAATAATGATGGACCCTCTTGGAGCGCAAGATCCAACCAAAGAGCTGCTAAAAGGGTTCAAAGACCTGGTGGTGCTTCAGAGAGTTATTGAGTCAGGACAAAAGACTCGCAGCGCAGAGGAAGGAGGGGATCGGGGACTGAAGGATGGCAAGGAGTGGGGAAGTTGTGAATGAGGGGAGGCTGCTCCTTATCTGCACCATCACCTCACTGCTCATGGAAAGCGTGGCCCAGTGCTCCCCTTTTCCCCAGCTAACACCAGAGTCACGCCAGAAAGGTACACAAGGGCTGAACTGAGGCTGCCCCACAGAGGAGAGAGGAGGTTGGGCGGGGCTTTGAGCAACCTCTTCTAGTGGAAGGCATCCCTGCCCATGAAAAGGGCATGGGACGAGATGGTATTTCAGGTCCCTTCCAACACAAACCATTCTAGGAACTGTGGTTGCACCTCCAGAACCCTCCTCCGAAGCTCCCTGTGATGGAGAGGCAGAAAAGCAGGAGTTCTCCTCACCGCTCACCCAAGGCTGCAATAATCAGTTGTTAAATGCAAATATTTCACATCTTACCAGGAAAATAAATAAATGGGTGAAGCAGCAGAGCCTTATCAGCCAGCACTGGGTGCCCACTGCCTCCTCATTGCACACCATGTACCTGGGATCATTTCCTCCCAAACCAAGTCTTCCAATTCCCTGAGATCACAGCCAAGCCGCCCGCTCCCAGGAGTGATGTGACTGCACCCAGGACACAAGGAAATGTCAGCTGATGGGGCTTTTGAAAGCCAGGTGGAGTGATGAGAAACCCCGGGTGAACACAGCTATCAGTTCCATCCCATCCCATCCCATCCCATCCCATCGCAGGGTTTGCTTCTGGGGGAACAACTGCAGACCTACAGGAGGGCTCTCAGGGAGCCCCCTCAGTGCTGAGGGATGCAGGGCAGGCAGAGCTGGGCAGCCAGGAAAACATCCAACCCAGTCAAATCAACTCAGTGGAACTGAGGTCAAATAAAATAACTGCAGCATTTTCTGCAGGGGCACTGCAAGGGCAAGGGTTTAGTTGAGGATAATTGGGCAGCTTGTCCCATGTACAAACATGAACAAGGAGACACAGACCATTTACTCCAGAGGAGCAGGGGGAGAGAGCAGAGCCACTGCCCTGGCCCTTGCAAAGCTTTAAACAATGAATGACTCTCAGAAGATACTTCCTTTGGTGGGTTTTATCCCTTTTCCCCAGCTCGGCACACATCCCTCCCTCGAGCTATTTCCCTCTACTTGTTTCATAAATAGTGTTTTTGAAGAAAATCAGCCATATCCCAGGCCGGGAAAATCCTGGGGGTGTGTGGATCTGGACACCCCCAAATGTGGATGCTCATAGCCCATTGCTGGGGTGCAGAGGCTCCTGCTGCCTCAGGTGCTTTGCTGGGGTTAAAGGGATGCTCTGCAAGTGGAAAGGCTCTTTTAAATTAAAATAATAAATTCCCTCACAGTCATCACCACTGTTAAATGGTTTATCCATGGAGAGGGTAGGCTCTTGGATGGCCCCCTGTGCTGGCAGGCAAAGGGCTCAAATACAGAGGAGGGGGTGGCTCATCCCCAGGGTGCTGCACCCCCATCAAGGGGTCCTTGGGGAAACCTGACACAGCAGCTACACACTATGAGGCTTAAAGGGCATTTATCGTCACTTATTTATCAGATCCTCATGACCAAAGGGGCTATTAAAATGCCCAGACCTTCCTGCTGCAGCCTTCTGCTGTGGCAATTTAAAAAAAAAAGAAATTAATCAGAATGGCCATGTAATTACAGCAAATGAAGACACATGTCAAGTTAGAGCAGTGGGGAATAATTATTTGCTGCCCTTCAGCACTGGCAGCAAACAAGAGCAGAGGGGAAACTTGCTGTGGGTAGCAGCCACCAGAGCTAGGTGGTTTTTCCACCAGGAGAGCCAGAGCCACATGCAGGAGGAAGGAAAGGACATGGCTGGAGGCACAGCATGGGCAGAGATGGGGGAAGGAGCTGGAATATTCCAAAGTGGTGCACACAGAGCCCCTGAGCCATCCCGGGCAGGAGCTCTCCCCAGCACCAGCCTCTGCACGTGGACGGCCCAAGGGCAGCGAGACTCAGGGACCAGCCCCCACTCCTGTTCAGGGTGTATATCAGGGCAATAGAAAAACAGCCTGAAGGCCAGCAAAAATTACTTCATCTGCACTTTGGAAGGAAAAAGTTGCTTTATTAAATTCCCAGTTTGTGGGAAAAGGTATATCATGTTCCTCTCGAGAGGAGAGAGGCACATAAAATTTAGGCTCGTTTTGACAAGATAGCTTGAGTTAGTGTAAATCACTCGTGGGTTGGTTAACCTCCCTTCTCCAGCCATTCTGCCAGTTAAATGACAAAGCTTCCCCTCATCCTAAAGGCTTTTACTGAACTTGTCATGAATCCAGGTATGCTAATGTCTTTTTTTTATTATTACTATAGAGCCAAAGCAGCACAGTGTCATTACTGCCTGGGGGCTGTTTGCCATCAGTACACTTGCTGTTTATCTTGTTTTCTCCTCAAATATCAGCAAATTTTAACAAAAATAGAAGGAGAATTTTATCAGCCATGACAAATAATGACAATTTTTAATGCGTATTCAAAGCAGCAAATCAGGCATCTGCTGATGTTCTTGCATTTATGACACAAAGGGGACATTTCTCGCATGCAGGGCAGAGAGCTGGGGCTGGGGCTGCTCCCCTGCTTCTCCTCCCTGCAGAAACTCAGATGAAAGGGGGAAAAGAAATCCTGCAGCTTCCTACAACCAGGCTCAGGCAAATCAAGGATGCTCCATTGACATGAGAGGCCTGATCCTGTGAGTGGCTGAAATGTTTTCTTGGATTGGCTAATAATAAAAGCTAATTTTTCTGGGCTCTTACCACAGCAAAGAGGGAGGGATGAGCACCTGCCCTGACAGGGCAGTTCCTCAGCAATGCCTCTTGCACTGCATATGGAAAGTCCAGGTATCTCTGTGATATGTCAGATAGATGATAGGATGTATCCTTTAAAATAAATGCTGCCGAGGAAAGCTGATAGCAATAAAGGAGTTAAGAGACGAAATTTGCTGTTGAGAGAAAGATAACCTTGCAAATACTCTGCATTCCTGCCGCAGAAAGAACAGAACTGGCACGCTCCCTGTTCTGCCTGTTCACCCCTACCCAAGGAATCGCAGGTTTTCCACAAGCTGTGAAGGGATCGTGTTTTATCTGCTCCTTCCCAGGTTCAGTTAAGGTCTCAGCAGGAGCCTGCAGTTAACACTCACAACTATTTTTATAGCAGGATCTGGGCTGAGTGTTGAGAGTCCCCGGATAGACGCTCAGACGAGCGCTGCAGTCAGCACGGCTTTGGGGAGCACAGCGCCCTGAGCCCGTGGGCTTGTCCCTCCCTTCCATCCCCAGGACGCTCATGGAACCCTGAAGGAAGCCTGAAAATCTTTGATCTCAGCCTAACTCTTGGGCACCCTGAACCCAGGGCTCAGCATGGTCCTCACACCCTGCTGCGAGCACGGCTGAGCGCGGCTGCTCTCTGGGCGTCACCACCAGAAATGACCACCACCAGAACGGAGCAGTCTGTGACTTCCAGGGCCCTGAGGTTGGAAACCTGTTATTTGGCCTGCAAGGGAGCCAGCCTAAAAGAAAGGGCTGGAGCCAAAGGCTCTGCCATGAGCTGGGGGGCAGGGGAAAGGCTTTGGGCTGGGCTGTTATAAGCTCTCCTAGCAGAGACTAAATGTTTTCGAGAGCAGTAGGAGGCTGGGTGCAGGACAGCTGAGGGAGGCCATGAGAAACTGTCCTGAGAACGAGATCCTGATTTGTTTTGGAGCAGAATCAACCCAGTGCAGCTACAGCATTACTCTGGGTCCTTCAGCCCAGGACATGCTGCCCACTGCAGCTGCAAGTGTGTCCTCTTGTGACACCTCCACCTCTGCTTCGTCCGAGTATCAGATACTTTCTGTAAGCAGGAACAACAGCCTGGACTTGGAACATCTGGGACATTGAAGTCTGGAATTGAATAGACCTTTGGCATCCCGAGGGCATTTCTGGTGTTACCAGGGCAGTGGTGACCACAAAACCTGTGGTGATGTCCAGTGCTGTTGGCCAGGCTGAGGATGTGGAGCACAGCATGTTATTGTTTTGTTCCTAGAGTGCCCCAAGTGTAGATGGCAGGACATCCTATGGGTCACTCAGAGCCACGATGATGACATTTTTACCTCTTTCTTTACTGCAGGCTCTGCAGAGCCAACGACCACCCACCCTGTCCCAGGGGGCACTTGCTGGAAAATCACAGGCCTAACAGGAGTAAGTAAAAAAGCTTTCAATACAAGGATTTTTGGTATAAACCCAAGAGAAGCTGTACTGCCAGTGGAAGGAGACAGTATGGGAGGAAGTTCTTGGGGCTGCCCCAGGCATTTCTGTCCCACAGGAAAGCTGCATGCACCAGCCTCCAACAAATTTAATTTGGAGAGAAGAGGGGCTAGTTTTGTACTTAAAGCAGCATTTCACTCCCCTCTGACAGCAAGAAGGTGCTCATTCTCCTCCCTCAGCAGCCTTTTTCCCTGGCAGCCACAATCCAAAGCTTCTGCTTTTTAATCTGCCTGGGAGAACGGGGATAATTAGCAACGAGGCACACGTGCTAAGAACATGCAATTATAACCATTGGGTTATAATTTATGTCTCATCCTTCTGTGCAAAGTAATTAATATAGTAAAAGGTTATTTATACCTAAGTGAGTAGAAGGCAAAGTTGTCTGTGCTTTGGTGCTGAGATCCAGCTGAATGACTGCGCCCGAAAGCGGGAGGCTGCAAACCCAGCAGGGACAGGGAGAGGCAGAGGAATTCCTGATGGAACAGGAACTGATGTTTAGGGAATTCTCCTCTTCTGGGCACCTTACAGTGGAGGAAAAAGAGAGATGTGGCTGGTCCTGCTCTGCCTTTCCTCTGCTCCCACTGTTGCCCCTCTTCAGGGCAGGGGCTGTGGTGTGGGATGGGTCCATGGAGCCTGATGAGGGTTTGGGTTTTATTTTGGGTTTGAGATTTGTTAAAGAATAATTGAGAGACTCTGTTCCCCAGCCAGTAGCCACTTTTCCTTGTCTCCTTTCCACAAGCCTGGAGTAAGCAAGGCACAGGCTGGCCTATCCACAGGCTTGAAGGATCCAACAGCACGGTGGGGTAGGGCAGGGTGTGGAGCTGTGGGGACAAGGGACCTCAGCCAGTGCCACTGGGAAAGGAAACCGAGGCCAGGTTTCAGCTCTAAATACTGTCATGCCTATGCCCATGCAACAATTTGAGCAAATTAGCAGGGACTGATTTCTTTCTGACGATTCAAGAGCTGTCAGGACCCCGCAGTTTAATGAGTTTTCCCTCCTCAGCTCTGACCTGCAGCTGGTCCCCACCGTCATCAGCCAAAAGGCACTGCAAACTCCTGCCAGGTTACAGAAATAGGGAATTATTAACCTTTAGTGTCCAAGGGAAGGCTGCAACATGCCCGGACAGCTCAGGGATGAAATTTCCTTGCCCTGTGCCTGGTGTTTCTGGATCTGCAAGCCTCAGGGACTATGGATGAGGGCAGCAAGGATGAATGGAACCCCTCCCCTGCCAGGTCCACCTCGGTCCCTGCTCAAAGACATGTTTTGTGTGCCTTGGCTCTGTTTCCATGACAATTTGCTTGGGAATACCATTGCAGAGGGAGCATCCACAGGGCATGCACTTGAGAGCAGCCTGGGCTGGACACAGGGTGAGGTGGTGCCTCTGGATCCAACCCACCAGCCTGCTGGAGGGCTTGAGCATGGAAACTGTGGCAAAATAGCATGGACTTGGACTTCAATTTCAATTTTTGACTTCAGTTCAGCTTTGACTTCTAAACTGCTGCTCCTCTCCTGTGCTGGTGGGATTTACAGCCCTGTGTTACCCCCAGCTCCAACCCATCTGGTCTCTCCCACCTGGGCATTAAGGAGCTGTTTTAGCCACTGAGTCCCAAAGGAAAGGACCAAATGCTGCTGCCAGCCTTTGGCAGGAGCATGAAGAGAGTGGCTTGGGCACCAAAACAGCTGAGAGGTTCACCACTGTCATGTTCTATGTCTGCCCAAGACAGAACCTGGATGCTCAGAGAGCCAGGTCTGTCTTGCGCAGCCGTAACAGAGCTGAGGGTGAGCACGAATTCTCCCTCATGCAGAACCCCTAAGAGAGCTGTGTTCAGGATGCCTGCAGGTCCCGCAAACACGTTTGAATCTCTCTGAGCTGAGAAAAGAAGCCTCTGCAGGTGGTTTGGTGGCCAGAGTTGGCATGAGAGACCTGCTGACCCACACTGGGGAAAGTGTAAAAGACCAAGGTGTTTCAACAGCTCAGCTGCAAATAAGAAGCTGGAGAGGTACTCTAGGGTTTGCCATAAAGTTGTCCCAGGAAACAAACCTTATCAGCAGAAGGTACATTTTAAACCTACCAGAGCACCCAGCCATGAGGACAGAGCTTGAGCCTTCACCCAAAATGCACAGTCGGTCCAAGGGGTGGTGGGGTTTGGCCATTTTGGGAAGGAGTGGAGGTTTGGGAGTTGCTCAGGTGTGGCTGTGCCTGCCCTCCACCAGCTCTGGCTGCTTTCTGGTCTGCTCAAGCCCCTCTGGCACGGGGGCTTTTTTGCTTTTTTTTTTTGTTTGTTTTGTTTCGTTTTTTTTTTCTGGCCCAGGCTGTATCCAGAGTAATTGCAAAGAACCCTTTAACAGTCGTTCGTCCTCCAAGGAAATTGGATAGTTTGTGAATTATTAAAGGATTATTGTCCTTTGACAGTGCTGTAAACACGCAGGGGTTGCTGTGATGGTGCAGAGAAACAGTCCTGTCCCTCTGGCTCTGAGTCTGCCTCAGCTTAACCAGCCCTGGGATGCAGGTTGGTCTGAGGAGCATGAGCATCCTCCCCTGTTGGAGTAGCACTTGCTCCTCAGCTTTGTCCTGTGGCCCCAGGAGCTCATTGGCACTACAGCAGCACTCATCTCCTGCCTTATCCTGTGCCAGCAGGATTTCATGCAGAAATATCTCATCTGGGGCACTTGTGCTCATCCTAAAGGTCACTGCCATGAATCAGGGGGATTACTTCTCCCTCCAGGCAACAGGAAAACTCGAGCAGGCCTCGAGAAATGCTTAAAGCTCGTTCTACAGGGAAAGAGGAGCATTAATCAAGGCAAGAAGGACGTGGCAAACACTGTCAGTGAAATTTATATTTGAAATGCTTTCCAGCACTATAAAGATGGGGAATTCAGCAGCAGGCTCTCAGGGGCCCTGGCTGGTGGTGGGTTTTGCTGCTCTGTGGTGGAGTGGGATCAGCAAAGACACAGCTGCTCCCCTCTCCACCTTCCCTTCCCCTGCTCAGCAAGGAAGGATCAGCTCCAGCTCTCTGAAGTGCCTCTGCTCAGCTGCTGTCCTGGGCTTGAGTGCTGCTCGACAGTTCTGGGGGCCACGGGAGGTGTTTGTTAGCAGATGCTTCTCACTGCTGCTTTCAGAAGTCGTATTATAGAGCACTGTAGTGAAAAATGAGCAGATAGAGCCCTCCAAACGCCGCTCTGACAGCAAATGCCTGCTTCAGGGGTTTTTTTCTTCAGCCTCTCTCTGGAGGAGGCTGAATCCCAGACACCAGTGGTAGTGCAGAACTCTGCAAGGACCCAGCTGCCAGCACCAAGCACGTGGTGGGTCCTCGCACCCTCCTGGCAGGGCAGCAGGAGCTCTTTGTTGAGCTCTCCAGAGAGGTGTTTAATCACAGGGAATCTGTGCAAACCCCTAAAATTTCCCAGCTGGTGCCCGGCTTTCTCCTTGCCAGAGAGAGCACTCTTGATGAGAGGCCACTGACAGGAAGAAGTGAGGCTTAAGAGAAAAATTGATGTGTCAAAGGAAGATCTCGGACTTTAAATAGAGTAAGTCACTGCATTGGAGAAACCTGTGACAAGGGATGTCCCTGCAGTGTTTGTGACACTGTCCCTGCCTGAGGGGCAGGGAGGGCACCACTGCCTTTGGCCCCTCGAAGGACCACTCAGCCTCCCAGGGGCAAACCTGCTGTGGGTTCTGCTGCTTTACAGCTGAGCTCAGCACAGGGCAAGCTGCAACCTGTGGCATAAAACCCCCTTTCCATTCACAGGCCTGCCAGGAAGCTCATCAGTCTGCTTTCTCCTGGAACAGGTCTGTGGTTCAGCCTGTGGGCTCCAGTGGGTGAGAAGGGAGTAAATGACTCGGTGATGCTCCCATCAGCTTCCCTGTCCATCTGGGCTTTTTCCACTGTGGAAACCGAGGCAAAGCAATCAGTGAGCCTGGGAGGAAGGAAGGGAAGCAGAAACAGAGGATGAACCCAGAACAGCCTGTCACTCTTGGTGATTGATAAGCAGTCACAGGGAGAGGAAACTGTTAGGTCTGGGGTATAATGGTCCAATTTTCTCAGCTATGCTGAGACTGCTCTGACCCCAGAGGAACTGCGCCCCCCTCCGTCCCTACCAACACTGCTCAGGACCTCCCTGCAGGACCCATTCCTCACCCAGCTGCAGAATCTGGAATCTGGATTGGTTCCTGGGACAACACAGGTTGGGCAGATGTCCTGCCACACCTACCCCATGCTGGGGGGGATGTGATGGGTTGGGGCCAAAGCCACAGCCTCCTCTCCTGCATCCTCTGCTCTGACCGACACATCACCGCACATCCAACACCCAAACACCCCCCCCCCCCAAAAAAAAAAACACCAAGAAGGGAAATATTTCAGAATAACAATTTGGAAGTGGCTGTAGGAGAGACTTGGGGGCACTGCTGGGTGGGTGCAGTGGGAGCAGGGGCAGGGTTCAGTGCCCGCCAGCAGCAGCCAGAGCCACGTCTCCAAGAGGGTTCTCCAAAGCCAGCAGCCGCAGATGCCAGGGCAAAAGCCAAGCAGCATTCAGAGATGATGGCTTTGCATCTGGCTTCTGCTTCAAAGGAAATAATTAACAGGAGTAATCACCCAGGAGCAGCAGCACACCACAGAGTGGAACGTGGTTTATCAATGCCAGCTGACGCCGGACAAGGGGACATCTGCCTTCTCCAGGGGCAGCAACAGCAAAAAGCAGATGAATGTAAAAAAGCTCTGGAAAGGGAGAGAAAAGGAGGCTCCAGGCAGAGCTTGGGGAGTTTTCTTCCACAGCAGGCACTGGGCAGATTTTTCAAAGGACATTAAATAATTCAGCAGTGGCCTGGCAGGGAAGCAGCACTGTCGTGTTCTGAATCCCCTTGCAGAGCAGGGATCAACTGCCCCAGTTCATGGTGTGGTGACCAGAGGAAAAGCTTCCCAGTGGGATTGCTGCCTGTCCCCATCACTATGACCCCTGAAGCACCGTTTTAGGTTTTTATGGGGTCTGACAGTTTATTTTTTAATTAAAGCTGTGCCGGCACAGGAAGGGCTGGAGCTGTTGTTCCTGCACTGCCATGGCAGAAGCTCATGGTCATGTTTCACCCCCAGGTTTGGGAAAAGGAGCAGGGTGGCCTCTGGGGGCACAGCCTTTTCCTATTTATTTTAATAAAAACCTTCAGAGTGCCATCTGTACTAAGTCAATTTTCTAAGAAAAACAAAGTGAAGAAACTTCTCCAAGCTCTATCTCCTCCGAGGTACCAGATACCACAAGTCACTGAAATACATATTTACACTTACAAATGACATTACATGTGGTGCATCCCTGGAACGGCCTTCCTAGTGCTTCTGGGGGGAAATAGGATGAAAAATCAGCCCAGGGCACAGGAGCTGCAGTTGCAGGTGAAGACATGGTTTGGGTGCCCTCAGCCCTGCTCAGGCAGCACGGAGCTGGCTGAGCTGAGTGGGTGCCATGGGTGAGGGTGCTCCACAGGCCGTGCTCCTGGGCACGGCTGCTCCACACCAAACCAGCAGCAACTGCGGAAGCTCCTGATGCAACTCCTGATGTGGAGGTTGCCAGTCAGAGCCAGACAAAGCCAGGCTGACCCATTTCTGGGGAAGAGAAGCAGAAAAGCTCTTGGTTTGGATGGACCAACATGACAGTGGTGACTCCTGGAATGGTCCCTCCTTGCTTTGCCTTTCACACCAGCCCTGCCCTCAGCCCCGTCACTAAAACCAGGCATGAAAGAGACTTAATTACGTTAGCCAATGGCTCCCAGGAAATAATTGCCTCTTTATGGAAGTGACCTCATTAGGCACCGTTAAACGGGGCAGCAATGGAGCCATCTGGTGCCTCTGACATCACTGCTCCAGCCGGGCGTGGGATGCAACCACGTCCACACTGCCATTCCCGGAGTTCAGCTGAGGGCTGGTTCCTCTCCCTGCAGCCTGATCCCAACACAGGTGTCCACAGACACCCCAGCACCCAGTGCAGGCACAGCAAGGGCTGTACCAGGGAGCTACAGCACTAATTTCTGCTCCAGGAGCTGTGAGTGCCACATGGACCTGCAGTTCTAACAGAGGGCAGATGGAACAGCACAGATGAAATCCTGGACTGCCCAGGCTGGAAACACATCTAATAACCAGGCAGCATAGCATAAATAGAGATAATTAATTACCTCTCACTGCATTATTTATTATTGCAGGGATTTATAATTTTCTATAATGGTTCATCATTTTCTACTTGCTCCCTTCTGCAGCTCTTTGTGCCTGGTGCTGAGCCAGCTTCCAGCCCTGGACAAACGTCTCACCAGGGAAAAACAGTCTTGCAAAGCTGCTGAGAAGCTCTTTGATGCTCAGCATGCCAGCAGGTCATCCTGTCTCTGAGCTGGGGGGAATGAGCAGCCTCCTTTTTTTGGGAAGGTGATTGGTGATTGTGCCCAGCTGTGCTGGGTGATACACAGGGCTGGATGTGCTGCACCTTCACCTGCGAATGGTCCTCAGAGAGTTAAAAAAGGGGATGCACCTTGTGCTCAGAAAGAGCCCAGGCAGCCTCCTCGAGAAATCTGAACATACATTTCTGGAAAAGTTGTTAGCTGGGAAGCTCAAGGTGACGGGTGGGCAGTGGGACGAGCCAGGGCTGTGGGATGAGCCAAGCCTTGTCCTCAGCTGGCAGTAGGATGCAGCAGATACAGCAAATCGAGGGGCTCGCTGTGAAAACCCCCTGCCTGGCTGCCCACTCTGTAAGCAGCTCAGAAACCTGCAGAAAGCCGAGCTGGAAATTAGGGAGCAGCAGTGCCTGAGTGGGAGCCTGAAGACACACAGCTGTGTCTTTTTGCTGTTCCCCATCTCCCCTCACTGAGGTGGAAATCAGCTGTGATTATATTCTACCAGAGAGAACAGCGATGTTTGCCATGTTACCTGCCCAGCAGCCGCTGTGAGCAATGCCCGGGGCTGCGAGCACTCTTCTTTCAAGAAAATAAATGCCTTTTACCGCGCCCATCGCCGGGGACGGCCGAGATTTGCAGTTTCCCAGCCCAACATCTCTCCAGCCTCAGCATCCACAGCAGGATCCAGCCGGTCCCTGTCCCTCACGGCCCCACGGGGAGAGCTCCTGAGGGCAGCCAAACCTGGGGTGCCCCGGGCTCACTCCACCTCAGCACCCGTGGCAGCAAGACAGCCCAAAAGACACTTTTAAGTTCGGGTACAATGGGGAAAGCCTTTTCCAGCCAGCGAGGAATAAAATGGGTGATTTAATGATTCTTTTTCTCCAGGTATGTCGTGCCCCTGCAAGCCACGGGCGCTGATGTCGGGGCTGAAGGCTCGTCCTTCTCGTTCCCAAATCACTGCGTCGGGAGAGGGGAATCAGGAGGGATGCAGAGTCGGGGAGCTGCTGTAGCCCCCCCCCGCACAGCAAACCAGCAGGGAGGGATGCTGACAAATAACCTCGGGCTCAGGATGCAACGCTACGGCTTCTGGCAAGAAAAGGGCTGGCTCCAAGAGCCTCACTTTTCCCAGCGAGCTCCGGAAAGCGGCGGCTCGGCCGCGCTGCAAGCGATTGCCATCTAGAGGCTGTGGGGGAAAGCAGAGCCCTCAACCCCAAAAACGCAGCCCGAGCCGTCGGCACCCGGCCGAGCTGACACGGTGACACGGGTGGCTCCTCCGGGCTGGAGATGGCCGCGATGTCCCACGACACCCACCCCAAGCACCGTGGGGTGAGGAGGCTGCAAAGGCTCCAGCTTCAGATTGTGCCGGGTCAGACGAGGGAAGAAAGGCTGATTGTGGCAGGGTTGGGCAGCCCCTAGGATAGAATTATACAATTTTAAGGGCTGGAAGGGACCTGGAAGATCACCTCGTTCCACCCCCCTGCTGCCGGCAGGGATACGTTCCACTAGACCAGGTTGCTCCAAGCTCTGTCCAAGCCGGCCTTGGACAGTTGCAGGGACGGGGCAGTGTTGGAATAGGTGTGCTTTCAGAAGAATTTGTAACAGGAAGGTAGAACTTCTCTCTTTCTCTTCTGTATTTCAAAGAAAGTTGCTGGGAGAGCTGTGAGCCAGCGCTCTCTCTCTCTTTGGAATGCATGCTCCAAAAAATATCAGCTTGCAAAGGTTCAACATCGTTTCAGTATTGTGTTGCCTGTCAAGTATTTTTTGTGACATGGCAGCAAACCTGCATCTGTCCTCCTGTAGGACATCTGTCTTACCTCTTCTTTCTTAAGACCAAGATTTTGCAGCTGGGGCTGCATTTCCTTATTGAGCTGTTTATTGCCTGGGTCCATCCCTGGCACCCAGACCCAGTTCGTGGGCAGGGCACTGAAAGAGCTGCCCAGGGAGGTTCTGGAGTCTCCCTCTCTGGGGATATTCAAAACCCACCTCCACCCACTCCTGTGTCACTGGCTCCAGCTGATTCTGCCTTGGTGGGAGGGTTGGACTGAATGATCTTCAGAGGTCCCTTCCAACCCTAACAATTCCACAATTCTGTGATTTCCAGAACTACAAGAAAAGCTGGAGGAAAGCAGGGGGTGGAGATTCAGAGGAGCTGAAATTATGTGAAGCCAGAGGAATAGCCCAGTATGAGATAAATAATAACAGGAGTTCAGACAACCCTCAGGAATGGAGCTCTGAGTTAGCCAGAAGCCCCCTGTTTGGGAAGCGCAGCCACTTTTTATATCATCTCTCACCAGGCCAGAGATTTCATTTGGAATTTTGCTTTTCTGTGAAAACTGGGCGAAGAACCAAGAAGGGACTATTTTTCCTTAGTGTCCAGAACTAGAGCCCAGCCAACACCCAAGACACCTTTCCAGAGAAGTCTCTGCTTCTGGAGACGTCCTGCCTTCGAGATTTTAGGAAATTTTACAAGAGGAACTTAAGCTTTCCAGAGAAGTTTGGGATTGGGCTTAAAACCCAGCATAATAAGAAAGGTGATTTCAGTGTAGCTCTGTGCCTCGAAGCTAAACATTACAGCCAAAAGGCTCCTCTGTAAAGGAGGGAAAAAAGATGGGGGGGTGAATTTAGCTGTGAAAGCTGATGAAACACCTTGATGGAGGCTAATTTAGACACACCTGAACTGCCAAGGAGGCCAATGGGCTGCACTTGGTGCTATTGCAACCAGTGGTACAGAGAGCCTTACTTTGCTGACAATGCCTCGTGGCCCCAGCATCCCAAATCCCTGGTTTAGAATTATAACAAATAAATACATACACTGCAGCCACATTATCCATGATGTGGACTTAGGAGAAATAAGATTTGCAAAGGGAGAAGGGCTGGAAGACTTAATGAGCTGCCTGTTGGCACTCAGCAATTAGTGCTGGACGGTATGCCCCAATTAGGGCACTATTAACTTTCGTTCTCTGGAAATTCAGCCATTAATATTACTAATAATTCTCCTGACCTCAAAATAATTGCAGAACATTAAAGGAGAAAACTGTTCCTAATTAAGTAATTCTCAGTCCTTCTGTTTTCCCTCTTTCTAAGCCTCTGGTGCCCTCTCTGCTGTCCTGGCGTGGGGCTTGTCTGGCTCAGAGACAGGACATATGGCAGGGCAGAAACTGCTGTCCCCCATGCTAAGAAGCAACATTCCTGGAGCTCTTCAGCCCTTAAAACCCCAAAGTCTGGACAAACTGTAATCCTGCGCTCTCTAGATCACTTCTGATGGGAAATCTTTGTTTCATTGCCCAGTTAAATCCTCAGGAGGATACCCAGAAGCCATCAGTAGTCCTCAAATCATAGAATCCCAGAACGGTTTGGGTTAGAAGGGCTCTCATTCCACACCCCACCATGGGCAGGGACACCTTCCACCAGCCCAGGTTGCTCCAAGCACTGTCCAACCTGGCCTTGGACACTTCCAGGGATGGGCAGCCACAGCTTGTCTGGTCAACCTGTGCCAGGGCCTCCCCACCCTCCCAAGGAAGAATTTTCCTGATATCCAATCTAAACCTGCTCTCTCTCAGGTTAAAGCCATTATCCCTTGTTCTATCACTCCTTGTCCAAATCCTTCTCCAGCTCTTTTGGAGCCCCTTAAGATAGTGGAAGGCCACAATAAGGGTCACCCCAGAGCCTTTTCTTCTCCAGGCTGAACAATCTTAATTCTTGTAGCCTTTCAAATGCATCAGTGCAGGTTAGAAGGCAGCAGAGCTGCTGGAATATCAGCTCCCTCACACTTGCTCAGCATTTGGTCCTTCCATCGGCTCAGGATTTAATCACAGACCTGAGTCAAAAGGGAAATATTTCCCTCTAGGATAGCTCATGAGAATGATAGAACAGTCCAGACTTCTCCCAGCTCTGTGTGGGGAAGGCAAAGAGATGGGAAGGAGCTGGAAGAAGATGAAAGCTTATCTGGGGAAAAAAAAAATAAACTCACCTACCATATTTCCATGGGCTTTCCCTGAGCAGGAGGGGCTGAAGGGATGCCTTCTTGGAGCACACTGGATGCCAGCCCCAGAGGCTGCCCCTTTGATGCTGGTTGGCTCCAGGAGGAAAATGCTGGTGGTTTTTTCTTCCTTCTGCTGCAGCCAGCACTGGGGTCTGGGCTGGGACAGCTGGGCAGGGAGAAGAAATGCAACTCAGGAGCTGCTGGGAGCTTTCACAAGCAAGGAAACAGGCAGGAATGTTCCTCTTCCCCAAACCCTGTGGGGTGGGAGGGGGTGGGGAGTCACAGAAAACTCAAACCCTTGCTAACAAAAGGAACAAAAAGGTGGAGAAAGGGCCGGATCCCTTTGGGGTTTCTGCTGTACAGCCCCAGGGAAGCCTCAGCGTGTGGCACCTTCCTGCCAACCACCCAAACCAGTAATTTAACAAAAAACTGGCGCTGGCTCTCGTGATCCTCTCAAAATGAGAAGCCAGGGGAAGCAGTCCAGCCCCAGACCGTGCTAGGGGCCTACAACGATGCAGAATTTCATCTTGCACCATGAGGTTCTCAGGATTACAAGTTTATATAAATTTTATGTATTTATGTGTGTGTGTATATAAAAGCCTCATATTTAAAAGGTTAGTGCTGCTTTTGGCAAGGGATCAATGCAAAATTTTCCTCTCAACTTCACTTCCAAATTACAAAGTGAAGATTATCTCATTCCAACATGTCACTATACATAAATAGCACTTTAAAAGCACCTTTACAAGGCCAGTCTTTTGCTGCCATTTTATATTACTCTTTCTTCCAAAATTCAGATAAATGCTCCAGAACATATAAAATACTCAAATTTTGTCCTGGGGAGCAGAAAGGGGAGGCACAGAGCTGTCCCTAGGGAAGGTCCTGTGGTATTATGGAGTCTTGCTTTTCTTCAGAGGTATTCAACAGCAATAGCATGCAACAATAAATACAATAATGCAACCCTTGGGACTGTACTGTACTCACAGTGCCCTTGTTTCTACTCTGGCATGCCAGAGAGATTTATAGAAACAACATCAAAAGGCCTGAGAGCAGAGGGGATGGATGTGCTGAGCTGACCACTGGCCTCAGATTTGTAAAGCTAGTATTTATTACAGCAGGGGAGGTGACAGCTACGTTAAGATAAAACTCAAAAGTCAACAGAGAAAATGCATCAAGGCTGACCACTTCCAAGCAGCTCCCCAGTAATCCCTGCTCCTCCCTTCCAGCCGCAGGATGAGAGAGGAGATAAACTGGAGGCCAACAAAACGCACCAAAAACACCTGAACAAAAAGCACGTGGGTCTGTTGAGGGTTGTGATGTGGAAAATACTCCCAGGACTGAAGGCTGCTCACCCTCCAGGGTGCTGATATCCTCAGATGTCTGAAAAAGGGCCCAGGCATCAACAGAGAGGTGAGTGCAAAACGGGGTGCTTGAGGGAAAAGACTGGAATGGCAATTATTTTATCCTGTAAAATCTCTAATTAGGAGTGAAAACCTTAAAGACAGAGGCCGAGCAGCAGTGAGGAGTAGGTAGGGTGAAGAGTGGTTTTGCTTTATATTCAACAAGCTTTTCATACGAAGCAAATTTACTGCCAAATGAGCAAAGCAGTGGAAAAAAGTTGAAAACATGGGATCAATTCTTTAAAAATACACAGATAGGCATCTATAAGGCCTCTTAGTGCACATTTACACTGACTGTTTTGTTTTCTTTCCTAGAATTAAAGCTGCCATAAACCTTCAAAGACTTTAGGGCTGTTTCAACAGCTGAATTACGAAACAGCTCAGTCACAAATTACAAAATAAATCTGATGGTTCAAATACAGAGAAAAAAATAATGCATGTGATTCACTTCAATACAGAGTTATATAGGAAATATCCTTCTCTTGGCACACTTTCCACGGCCTATGAGATGATATTGGTGGAAGCCAGACTCTAGAATCAACTTAGAATAAGTTCTTTTTGAAAAGAAATGTATTTTCTTCATAAATACAGTACAATTACATTTTACAATGTTGGGTTTTTTTTTTACTTCCTAGACATAAAACCACTAGCTTTTACAAAAGAGTTCCTATACAAATACATGAAAAGAGATCCCCCCTCTCCCACAGCCCCTGGCACGGAGCAAACCCACCAGCTGTGGTGCAGTGAATCCCGGGATAACCTGGGCCAGCCCTAAGGACGGAGAGAAACACCCCCAGGGTTTTGCCTGCCCTTGGTCTGGCCCAGCTGTCAGGATTCACCGGGCAGGGGTCACACATCCCGCACCGCTGCGGGCTCCCGGAGCACGAGCTGTCCTTGGAAATGGCTCTGGCCGAAACCTCTGCAAGTCCCCTCACTCAGGCAGTCTCAAAACCAAGCAAAGCTGCTGCAAACAGCAGCAGCAGAGGCCACACGCACAGAATTTCGCCCCATGAGACACACTGAGCTCAGCCCCTTGTGCAGACTCCTGAGAAGCAACTCACACAATCCCTCGAGTCCTCAGACACAAAATTGCTGCTCTAGAGCCCGCCAGGAGCTGCCAGGGAGGAGATACGTAAGTTAATAACAACACTGGGCCAGGTGGGAACAAAAGCCTCTGGATCTCAGGCAGAGAGAGCCGCCAAATCCCAAAGGAACTGCCCAAGGGAAGGACTTGAGAGTTTGGCCGTTCTGTAAGCAGTGAAAGGAAGAGGAAACATAACTAAACTAAATTTTCTTGTTTTGCTCTACAAAGAAGAATATGTGGCTTTCTTTATAAAAAGCTACAATTCTGCTTCTAATACCCGAGTTTAAGAAAAACTCTTAGTCTAAAATTTTGGTTTGCAAAGGTCATTGCAATCATTGTTAAAAAACCGCTTTCTACTAGAAATAAGCTCTACAGAAGGCAAAGGAACTAGGTGTGCAGTTTGTCTCCTTAAAGCAGTTTCTGTTTAAAAACACAGTAGAGATCTGTACAGAGACTGAAGGCTGTAGTACACCTCTTCCTCAAAGCACGCGGCTCGTTTACATTCACATCAGGATGGCTCCGAGGAAGCTTGAGGGAAGGAATACATTCCTGATGGCTCCTAGTTTGTCAGCACAGCAAAATGACCTCCAGCTTCCACATCGAAAGGTTTTGGGGGTTTTGCTTTCAGAAGAAATGAAAACTACAAAATAGGGCAAAGAACCTGACCTAAACAGTGCAAACTGCACCATTTTCTTCCAAAATTACTCCACAGGCTCTTGCCAAGGCTCCTGCAATCCCGATGGTTTGGATTGTCAGTGACCACCAGGCTTTCATTTTAGGAGACAGTTGCTGTCCATCATCTGCATTTTATTCACAGAAAGCTCTTATGTCAGGTTTTTTATTTGTAAAAATTAAATCACAGTGGTACCTTGTTTGAAAACAATGAGCTGCAACAAGGATAAACCAATTACATTCACCTAAACAGCCAAGCTTGACTGGGGAAAATCAGTTTTCTAAAAGAGATTTTACCTGTAAAGGATTCAAATTTCCTCAGATGTTTTAGAATGAATGTGAATCAAGTGAATTGGAACCTTTCATCTAGAGCCTATAGTTGCAAAACTTCTTTCAAATTGCTGAGAAGTATTTGTAAAGATGGAATATGATTTTTCCTGACTTTAAAAGAACAGAAAAGCACTCAAACCCGCTCTGACACAGACACTCAATGGCATCTGACCTCCCTTGTTGTTCGTTCTGAGCCAAAACCACAAAATATAATGTAGATATTTATGCTGAAATGGCAAAAAGATGGGACACCTTGAGCTAATGAGCAAATCTGCATTTCCAACAACTGTGGAAGAGGAAGAGAAATCACTTCAAATCATCCAGAGTGGATATAACTTCATATAACAGGATGAGATTAAGCCAAAAGAAATAAATGTAAGACATTCTCAGGGATGAGAACGAAGAGCTGTGGACAGTTTGCCTACAAAAAGGCAAACTCTACAAAGTTTGCCTACAAAGAGGAGAACTGATTCAGAGGGAAAGAAGGTCTGTAACTGTCCAGAGAGATGTTGTCCCATGTGGCACAGACAGTCAAAGCCTTGAAGGGCAGCTCTGAAGTGGCTGAAGTGGCTGCCTGGTACAGCAGTGGCTGCTCAAGCCACACACCCTTAGTGCATCTCTTACCTTACACACTGGGCCACCTCTGACTTCTGTGGGACAGGGATACGGCCTGAAGGACACTAACGAGGAGCAAATCTGCTAGAAAGTGTTTTTGGGAAGTGTTTTCCTTGCAGCTGACCTTTAGGCACCACCAAATCCCTTGTGCAGCAGGCAGAAGGCACCTCCTTTCCCCTCCCAGCCCTCCACTGTGAAACTCACGTGGTATCTGTTGATCCGATAAGGCCACTTCAATTGAACATCACAGCAGCAATGTCAGCTAAGGAAGAATTAAAGACATTCACTAACTGATTATTAATTGCTGGATTTCCTTATTTCTGAGGTGATCAGAAACGAAAATCTGGCTACTCTAATGCTGCATAGAAAGCTGAAACTAGCCAGGCTCCCCACGTGTGACCACTGGCTAATGAAGTATTTTAACATTCAAGTACAAAAAGAATAGTTTTTAATAGAAATTGATATTGAAGTGTTTTAATAAAATGCCAAGACAGTAACAAAAAAATATTTATGTACTTCTATTGGTCTTAATATCTCCTTATAGTATCTGTAACCAAAGCACTGCTGTGCTAATTCCCAAAAATCTGAAAGTGAATCTCATGACTTAAATATGTAACTTTCTCCTGTGATGCCTCTGGGACTTGAAGCCACTCTCTCCAGTTAGATGAACTAAAAAAGAATTTTGGAAGGAAAGAATCTTCCATCTGAACCTCTACACAGAGCTTCTCTTTAAAGCTCTGCCTCTGAGGCTTTGACAGAGAATTTGACAGAGAATCCAGTCTCTCCAAACAGGAGGGACACACAAAGTAGAGGGGCATTTGAAAAGTAGAAAAATCTGCTCCAGAGAAACATCCCCACAGATGTGGTAGGTTAAGTTGCTAATAATGAAATGCAACAGGTCTTCCCACTTCTCCCTGCACTATGGTAAATTTGGAGTATTTCCACTAAAGCCAATGGAATTCCAATGACAGAAATCTGATCTAACAGATCAGGACCGGGCCCGTAAACTCTCCTTTTTTAATTTATATAAAACACGAATGCAATATATTATTTACTATCCACTGTATAAATTACTGAAAAAGTACTTAAGTATAAAAGTGTGGCAAATCTTGCAATGAAACTAAAAATGTGAAATGCAACATTAATCACCGGAGTAATTTTTTTTAATAGAGAAATAATAAAGAAAGAAATTTGGAAAGTATAAAAAAAAAAGTTACCACGCTGCAAATGGAAATCTTTTCAGCCTATGAAGATGAAATACCTATTCTGAGTTCTTACACTGAGAGGAAACAGGAAGTGAAAGGGAAATCTCCCCTGATCACAGCCCAGATTTATAAAAGCTTCTCAGAACACCTGTATTCCAAAATATGATGCTCACAGCAACATCCCTGGTTCTAATCATTATAAGGCTGTTAAGTTCACCTTACTGCATTTAAGCTGGACATGTAACCCACACCTGTGAGAGCAGGTACTTCTGTTTAAGAGACTTTAAAAACACTGAAATGAAATATCAGATGTAGTGCACCTAAGTTCTAGGGTTTTTCCCTCCAGATATTATCAGATCCAGTATTTAAAAAATAAAGGGGGAAACTTTCAAAGAAAAAGTGTTATGGGTTTTTTATAATTTAGAACAAATTATAAATTAACCTGTCCATACTTGTGAGACATAATATACAAGAGCAAACAGATGACTGTTCTTTTATTACTCAGGTACTACATTTTTTTCCCAATAAAAATGTCTTTTAAAATTTCTTGCTACTGTTATCCAGCTCAGATCTTGGTACAGGCTTTCAGATGAGGTATTCTACCATCTCTCCATCTGGAAGGTCCTGCCCCATAGTCTGAACAGGGGCTTTTCTTTCAAGAGTGCTGGAATGGAAGAGTGGCCCATCTACATGATGAGGAAAAACAAGAGACAGACAAGACAATTATAACAAAAAAGTTGTAATTTCAATGAGGTTAGAAATAGGACATTAACATTTTAAAAGGCATCTTCTATTATTGACCAAAGACAGCTAACAACTTGTTTCATTTTTAAAAATTCAATTCTTTATTTGCCAAAGACAAATAAAGATATTTGATCAAATTCCCTTTGGGTCCCTCCCACTGATACACAAATCCACATAACACTGGAGTGCCTGCATATAAACCAATGTAGTCAGCACAGCCTTTCACCACCAAACCTGTCCCCATCTCCCTCGACACCCATTACATAGCATAGCATGGGCAGGATGCACAGCAGCCCAGCCAAATGCACCCTTCCACAAAGAACAACATCATTGTAATGTGTCTGTAAGGAGAAGAGGCAAGGTTGTGTAATCTGCATTGATTTGGCAGAGTGGGCTGGAAAATGAGCAGCCCTTGCCAGCTCGGAGCTCTGTGGGAAGCAAATTCAGCTTCTGTGACAGTCACTGTCAACTGGATCTGCTTGTGCCAAGGCTGAAGCTGGTCCTGCGACCAGGACAGTGAACCAGACAGTTTCATCATGATGGTTCCCTTTCCTTCTTCTTTCTCCCATTTCCTGAGTCCACTTGGCTTTGAAAGCCCACTCAATGCAATGGCTGGTTTCAACAGCCCATTTTCATATGCTGTTAAACCCCACATGCTGCTCACATTTACTTCAGAGTCAACACTGACTCACAGACTGTCCTGGGATTTGCATCTCCCTGTGTACCTCTCTAACCAGTGTCCATGCTTATGCTACCACTCCTAAAGCTTATTTTCCTTCAGAGCATTTGAGAGCTCTCAGAACACTGCTGTGTCTGTCTCCAAAACCCACCTGTCCTCACAAAAACCAGCCCCAGTTTGCCTGAACCGAAAAAGGGCCATCAGGGCCTGCCCCACAGAGCAGAACTGATGGTGAGTGGGCAGGAGGGACCCCTCTGGGACAGCAGCTGAGCCCTGTTACCTGTTTTCTCTGCACTGTAGGTCAAGCTGGTGCTGGGGAGTCGTCCTGGGGCAGGAGCTGCAGGGGAAGGTGCAGCTTTGCTCTGTTCACTCCCCCGGTCCGTCTGGGTGCTGCAGTCTCTGCTGCCTGTTTTTGAGTGGGCTGACAGCAGTGGTGTGGAAGGAAGGACAGGAGAGGGGGTGGAGGGAATGGATTCAGAGCGATATTCTGTTCCCAGCAGAACACCTTCACGGAAAAAGGGGAGGAAATGTCACAATCACAGAAAACTAACTGGCATCAGTTCCTGTGCCCCTCTGCAGTACTTGCTCTAGACTCTCAAAAGTGCTCCATGCTTCAGGAGACAGCACTGATTTACCTTTCCAAAGCACCTTTCACCACTGGGTGCTGGAGTACCTGAGGAACAGCAATGTCCTCCTGTTGCTGCTTGCAGGTGGGCACTGAGAGTTACCTGGCTCTAGGCACTGGCCCATCTTTGGCAGGGTAAATCTGCACACTGAAATCACCTGCAACAGGGTCTCATTCACATTTCAGGGTCTTTTACTCTCAGAGGGAAGCCTTTGGGCCTAACTTCCTCCCTGAAAAGACAAATCATCTAGGATTTGCTTTGTTACAGCTCCATTTCTCAGAACAATGCTGCTGAGCCATTCCAGACAGGAGTCATGTTAGTGCAGGCACAACACTACAGGACAGAAATCCTCATTAGTATCTCTGCTCCTATTCAAGGAGACTTTACACCTCCAGCCAGCTGTAATACCCAACCAAAAGCAAGTGCTTGAGAACTCTGAAAATTGTATCCCAAACATCCCTAATGTCAGGTACCAAATTGGGAACAAAGATCACATATTTTAATGAGAGCCTGGACATCAGAAGTCACTGTTTCCCAAAAGTGATTAAAACAAGCAGCTATTCCAAATGTGTCCCACCTTGCTTGTAAGTCAGTTTTCCCACATGCCAGGCCAGCTGGTCTGTCTGTCTAACACACCTTCCTCTGCTCCTCCTCCTCCCCTCTAAGCAATGACCTGCCTATCTGAGTTGCCACTGGTACTTAAAAATTACCCAGACTGCCTTTCCAGCTCTTGTCCTCCCTCTTCTCCTCCAGGATGGGAGTGCTGCTCAGCGTTGAGGAGTGGGACAGCAAGCCCGAGCCGGCGTTGGAGATGGACATGAGCGACTTGGCGGGTCTCATGGAGCTGAGCTGGTCCGTCTTGCCGGGCTCCTTCCGGGAGCGCTGCTGCAGGACTTTGATCATCGCATCCTTCTCAATGATCTGAGCATGCAGAGTCTTAATCCTTTGGGGGAAGCAAAGTGAACAGTTTATGAGCCTCCTGTCACCTCGGACTGAGGCCTCAGTGTCCCCATGGCTGTGACTAGGACCTCCTTAGGCATCTGGGGAGGTGGAGAGAGGATGACAGTGAGATTGTTGTCCTGGACACTGGCTGCTCACTGGCCCACAGAGCAAATTATGCACAAGAGAATGCACTGAGACACCCACCCACCTTTGGCTCCTGGAAACTGCTCTAAACAGCCATGGAAGTGGCTTTGAGACAAAGCTGAGAGTTATGGCCAGGACATGAGGCCAACAGAAAGAAAAGGACTGACACATTCTGGGGAGGCTGCACTGGACCTAACCCCAGGGCAAGCACTTCTGTGAGACTGTTACGAGGTGGTGGAGCCTGGGGCCTGATGAAGATGCCCTGAAGAGAGAAGAGGAACAAGCTAGATGCAAAACATCTAAGACAAGACTTTTTTGCATTAGCCCTTGTTGTAGTTCGGGGTAGCCTGTTGAGGTTTAGAGGGGTCTCTCCGGAGGGGGCACCTGGAGACAGCTCTGTGGAGGTCCCCAAGGCTGGGACCACCCCCCCGCCGCCTGCCCATAGCGACAGGGACAGACGGCGGGGAGGCAGAAACCACGCAGCACACCCAGAACACAGCAGTGAAGAAAGAGAGTTTATTCAAATCTCCCGCAGCTTATATAGGCAAGCTGGGGGAAGGATGCGATTGGCTATTCAGCTGGCCAATGCAATGAGACAATATAATAACCATAGCAACACAGAAACCAATGATAGACGAGTTAACAAACTTTCAAACCCCGACAAGCCCTCGGTACCAAGACAGATTTTGGACTGCTGTGTAGGTACTTCCTTGGTTGACAGACGAGTGTCTGTCAACCTACATCATTGCTGTTGGTGAAGATACAAGAATTGCTGGTTCTGAGGTGTCTATGTGGACAATTAACGTAAAATCCCTGTCCCAAGGAAGCCAGATAGGGCCAAACTGCACTTTACCTTCCTTCCATGTCAAGACATCTCCTGTTGGCAAGCAGAATCTCCTCCTCCTCCTTCTGGATGCGAGCTTCCAGGGAGGTGTCATAGCTGGGGTTGGGCGAGTGGCTGATCACCGTCGTGTCCCTGAGAACAAGCAGTACAGCAGATCAAGGACCTGCCACGTTTGCTGCTTTCGTCCCAGCAGCACAAAATTATTGCTCAAAAGTAACAGACAAGAACATCCACTTTTTATGAGTTTAAGCTGGCTCAGTGTCTTCCAAAAATCCAACTCCCAACTTCATTAGTGTCCTAATGAAGGTTAGATGATAAAAACATGCAAGTCATTACAAGAATATCCTGTTCATCTCAGGCCAGTCTATAATAATCTAAGGTAGATTAACCTGCACTACTGTGAAGTGATCAATGAGGCAAATCCAAGGACAGGGGGAAAGGGAACAATATAGAACACCATGTGTTTTTCTTCAGTTGGAATAGCACAAACTTCACTGCAGATATAAAGCTTTTTTCCCTTCCCCTTCCAACAGTATCATACAGGGAATGTGAGTATCAAAGGGAACAAGGCATGGAAGTTCCTTAAGCAGTCCTAAGCAGCTTGGTCCAAAACACTTGAAATGGTCTGCAAACAGCTTCAGACTCATTCTGTGCAGTGCCTGATGTTAACACCCTGATAGTTGTTCAGTCCACCAACCAAAACATAATGAGTACTTCATTCTACTTGTGAATGTGAAGGGCATGAGGTGGTCATTTACCAAATAAACCCAACGTGACCCAGATTCCTGCCTGTGCTCTAAAGCATCCTTCCTGCAACCTCAGCTTCCTAAGGGATGCTAGTTCCACTGCGAAAGAAAAGGGAAAGAAGCCTGTACACCGTGGAGATGAGGTTGCCACCGAAATTAGTGGAAGCCCTCCCAGCAGCTGGATGGAATTGGAAAAGCAGAGGCTGGCTCTTTCCCAACTGGACAGCATTTTTATTCATTTAACAAAAGGTGACCAGCAACACATCCCCTCTCATTCCATGATAAACAACAGACCAGGCCCCTACTTATCAGCCCATGCTGAAAATATAACACGGCCTCCAAGGACAAGCAGCAGCAAAAGCCTTTAGGGAATCTCTAGGGAGGCAGAAAACAGTGCACAAGAAGCATCAATATGCTGAAATAACAGCTTGCTTCTGGAGCAAGATAAGATAAGTCTTTAAACGCTAACACAGCAGCTCTGCAACTTTATCCCTGTAATTCCAGTATAATCTTACAAGCTGGAAAGCCAGTAGTGATAACAGCCCTATCTGGATCTGGCTCATGAAACAATCTACAATAAAATCTGCCATCAAGAACCATAAACTAGAGAGCAATGAAATCCTATGCAAGCAATACCTAATGCTACGCACTTGCACTCCAATACAGCTCTTGTTTACCAATGAGCTGAAGCACTCAGGCCTATTTACAGCCATCATACATGTTTCTGTACAGCTGTCCTGGAATGTGAGCTTGCAACCAAATTTCAGACACCCTTCCCACCCCCACAAGCAGTGCTCTCCACACACAGCAGAATGTTTTGGGCAGAATTTCCTAGTAGATGGTTCTGGTTACTAACCATGTTGAGGACAATACCACAAAGTAATTTGCAAAAACATTCTGGAGAACAAGGAGGCCATTCAGGGTGAATGATGTGAATCACCAAGCTCACCCCATCTCACATGACTTCAGAAAGGACTGATTCCTGCTTTAAAAATAAAAAACCAAACCCTTTCTCATACACCTATTTTTGAACCAACAGCTTCTAGGAATGGCTCAGAACAATTCTAGTCTGGAAAATGGCTCCTGCACGTGGAGGAATCTTCCTCTGGAAAAATGTTTCCAATTGCTGGCAATTGCACAGCTTCCAGAAAAAGCAGCCAAGTTCCACTTACACGAAGAAGTCTGAGGATTTGGAACACAAGGCAAGCGATCATGGGAGGGTGGTATGACAACATTCCCTGGTGGGAAACATGACATTCAACTGGAAAAAGAAAACAATCCCAGTACTATGAAAAGTCTCATTTACCTCTGAGCAGCCACAGTTGCAGCTGCATCCAAAGCAAACTGTCTCATCACACTTTCCTCCAGGTATTTCTGTTCCCACTTGGTCATGTCAGCTTCCAGAGCAAGAATCCTCTCTTCCTTCTCGCGCAGGAGTTCCATGAGCGCCGTGGCGTTGTACTCGGAGACGTTGGCAGCCTGAGAGGTGCCCTGACGCTGATTCCCAAGAGGAAAAACACAAAACAAAATCAAAAATAGAAGTCTCGGGATGCATCTGCAAGAATCAGGGTTGGCTGGTCTGCTTTGTGTTTGAAGGACAGAGGCTGCTCCAGAGCAGCACTGCTTTGGCACAAGAACCCCCCCGAGTGAAAGGAAGCGGTCTATGCAATGTTGGGCCAACTAACAAGAAAATGTCTGAGGTGGAAAATACTCCCAAGGCCTTTTTCCACGTGCAAAGCCCAAAATATGCATCTCAGAGCTAGATTATGCTATTCAGGTGGGATGCCTAAAGTACCATCGACCTACTTCCAACAGTGTTTAGCAAAACACTAACTAGTATACAAGAGCTATCAACCCTTTTAAAAAAAAATACATCAAAAATATTTTTAAAGGATTTGGTTATTAAATTAATATTATCAGTGTATACCCGGGGATTAAGTAGCTGAGGATTAAAATAATTCAGTTCTAAAGCAATATTCGGAAGACAGGCAATGTTCCCTTTCAGAACAAAAGTGGAGATTTGCTGAGCTAATAGTTTAATGGATAATCTGGGATTAGCAGGATATTTCACTTCTAAAAAATTGAAAAAAAAATTTTAAAAGAAAAGTTGGGTGGAACAGCTGTTTTATGCTCAGCTCAGAATTTTTAACCATGACAAGGAAGCAGGTTCTTGTGTTTACTCAGGCTCAGTGTAAAAAGTTATTTAGAGTATTTAATCTTCCAAAGGTAACACAGAAAAGTTTATCAAATTACTGTAACTCCTACTGAAACCAATACAAAAACCCCAAGTAAGATTTAAATATCCATTCATATGCAGAGCTGAAAGTTGGGGGATAAAAATGACCTGAAAATAAATGTGATTTAGAACACAGGCCTGCATCCTATTTCCAGTAAAATTGACACACCTGACAGTTCACCTGGGTTTGACATAGGCTGAAATAAAATTTCACAGCCAATTCATAACACACCTGCACAATCTACTTCTCATTCATTCTTTCCACTGAAAAAGACTGACACTACACTCCCAAGAATATAGTCTACATTTCCATCAACTGCATTTATAGAATTGGGTTTGCTGGTTTAGTGGCTTTTTTTAAATGCAAAAGTTTTTTGAAGGGCCACTCTTCAGACCAGTTGTTAATGAATTTTACATGAAATCCCAAACTGTGAACAAGACACTAAAAATAATTTCAAAGCAAATATAACCAGGACACTTAAAGATAAAACAGCATCTATGCTATATGGCTGTGTCTGCACCCTGGCACAGGATGGATCCCCTACTGTTGCTTGCTTAAATTTTCTGATTAAAATAGTATAAAATCAGCTAAAAACAATACAACAGTCAGCAAATCCATTACTCTAGCTAGCAGAAGAAACATCTGTTAATAATACAAGGTGACAAAAACCCCAGTGCCCTTCTTTTCTGTGTGGTGTAGGGTGCAGTGTGCAATCCTACAAGAAACCCAGTATAGCCCAGGAGAACAGGGGTACCTGCTGCATCCGGAGAGACTCCAGTTCTCTCTCCAGCCGGGTCCTCAGCCTGTGTTCCAGCTGTTCCCGCTTCTCACACGCTGCCTGCAGCTGAACCAGGGCCTGCTGCATCTTTTCCACCTTCTCTACATAGACCTGCTTCTTTTTCAGCTGAAATAAAGGAAGAAAATGCAACGTAAATTAAATAATGAGAAGGAGCGAGTGAACTTCTGGCTTTGCACAGCAGCCAGGAGGATGTCCAGACGACTTGCAGCACAAGGGCCTGGAGTGACAGGACAAAAGGGAATAACTTCACACTGTCAGAGGGCAGGGTTAGATGGGATATTAGGAAGAAATTCTTCCCTGGGAGGTGGGGAGGCCCTGGCACAGGTTGCCCAGAGAAGCTGTGGCTGCCCCATCCCTGGAAGCATTGGAGAGCCCCATCCCAGGTAGGACGGGGCTTGGAGCAACCTGGGCTGGTGGAAGGTGTCCCTGCCCATGGCAGGGGTGGATAAAATGGGATGGTCTCTAAGATCCCTTCCAATCCAAACCATTCCAGGACTCTGTGATTCCATGACTGCTGTCAGTGAGTCTCAGACTCCTGCTTTAGACTCAGCCCTCAGGGTTTTACCGGTCTGTCCCATCTCAGCTTTCCTGATGGGTATATTTGTCCTTTTTGTCCTCGGCAACCCCACAGTAACGACGGGGAAACTGAGGAAAATACCTGTTGGAAATGTCTGAGAGCAGCAACAGACCAGAAATGGCACCTGGGTTCATAATACTGTGAGTGAATTGTCATATGTTTCCAAGGTAACTGTAGCAAAGACAGTGTTTAGAGCTGGCCACAATGGGGGAACACTTTCAGGGCAACACTGAAAACTGCTGGCAGTGTTTTTACAAGATTAAGCAGAAACTGATTCAAAACTTGTAGGATCCTATTCCAGTCCCATAATAATAAAATAACAGGATGAAAGCACACACCAGCCATGTCCTGTGCTCTCCCCACACTGCAACCTGGTTTATTCCAGCAGCCTGGAATAATCTTGGCCCAGAGTGACCTGAGAAGTCCTGCTCTGTTCTTGGCCCTGCCCTTCCATCCTCCTCCATCATTCATCCTGCAAACCAAGCTGGTACCCTGTCTCATAATAAGCAACAAAAACTACCATGCTGAGCCCCCCAAATAACGGTCTTAGCAAGGTTAATACACAGTTAAGGCAGGAAAAAACAAACTAAAATATTAATAAACCAAAAAAAGAAGAATAAAAACACACCCAGAGCCCAGCTGTATTTTAATATAGGGAATACTGCACACCTATGGACATTACTTTCTATTAAGGAAAAGACTAACAATTGCAATTAGCTGGCCTTCTGCAGCAAATCTGGGATACTGCTGTTGTAGCTGTGATTGTCATAAACCCTGAAATACAAACACAGAAGGAAGAAGGCAACTTTTCCCAACAGTCGGGGCCGAAGTCGAGAGAATGCAAAACACAGACTCCCTTATGTGAGTTCAAAGAGCTGCTCCCACAGCTTCATGGAAGAGAAGTCCACTGAGAGATATTAAAAGACAAAAGACACCACTTTTGGCTCAGGAAGTCCTTCTTGGAAGTGGAAAGTATTCTGGGAAAGTATCACTGCTTGTTGGTCCCGTTCTGATAATGCTCCCTCAGAATCTGCTCTAAGTTTTCAGCAGACACAGGATACTTTGATCTGAACAGCACGAGCCATTCTTACATTGCACCTTTGTTCCAAAAAGGTCTTATCATGTGTTTGTTCAAAAATTTTCCCTTTTCTCACTCCTGTTCCTCAAGGCAATGCAGAGATTGCAATGTGAATAGTGGGGAGACAAAAATCTCCAAACACTATTAATCCCAGACATGGCATCCTTTTCTTCTCTTCATAAAGTCAGCAGGCATCTGATCTCACAGCGTGAATGTTGCTGCCTTAGAGGATTTTCCCCAAACAAGTATTTTACAATAAAAGTTGCAATAAACAGTGAGCAATCCAGCCAAAGGACTTCTCACCAGTGCATGCACAGTAGAAAGGTATTTTTATTCGATTGCTCAAGATTTCAAGCTTGTTTGGAATGGGAGGGACAAGCAACACTAAATTTAGATTAACAGCAGCTCAAAGTGACCAAAAGAGATAAACTATGGGGTTAGCAGCAGAACTTAGAAATGGAGAGCACCTGGTAACTTGGATTTTGACCTGGACAAGAGTAAGGAACAACCCAATAAACTCACTAGCAGTGAAATACCATGCATCAAGCTGAACAACAACATCTTGCAAATCAGCTCTCCTCCCCCTCTCTTCTGGATAAAAAAAGTGAAGGATGCAGTGATGCACATTTGGCCTCTTATTACCTACTGCAAAGCGTTTAAATTTCTGAGAAGTTTTTTAACACACAGGCAAAATCCTCCCTGCAGAAGCAGCCGCTGACAACACTGTACTGGTTTCAAAATTAACAAACCTGAGTTATGGGGATGTGCGGATAAACGTTTTGGCCTGAATTCAAAGAACACCAAGAGACCAGCCAGAAAACAGAACCAGGACACAGAAATTCCACTGGGACATTCACTTTGAAAACGCTCCCATCAGCCAAACCTGCAGGTGAAAAGTTGCAACAGGAGCTGTTGCCCAACTTCCTGCACTGCCTGCACATGCCTGACTTGGGCACCAGACCCAACGTACAGGCACAGATTGTTCAGTGGCTTTGCAGAAAGACAGCATTTTCTCCCCCTTCAAAAGGCACAACCTCATCTTCTTCCAGCATCAGGAAGAATTGGGAACGTTAGAATATTTGGGGCTTGTGTGTGTATTTTTTAACAACTTAAAAACCAGAATTAATTCAGGAATTCCTTAATTAATTTTCAGTTTTTTGGAACCCAGATGTTCCATAAGCTTCAAAGGTGTGGATGTGCTCCAGACAACTTAGCTTTCCTAATGCCTTTTGTCAGAATTATCCTTTATCTATAAGATTGTTTCATTTCATGCACTCCTTGCACTCAGTCAACACACTGCATATTCTGGCAATTCTTATTTCCAGCTCTGCCACTCTGCAAGTGTTCTTGAGAACAATTTACCCTTCTGTGGACCAGGACTATCCAGGAGTGGCAGAACTGAAATCCAATTTTTATGTGTTCTATTTCTTAATGACTTCATCTGTTCTCTCAAAGTAAGGAATCACAGAATCAGGTGGGTTGGAAAGGACCTCTGAGATCATCAAGTCCAACCCTTGATCCAACCCCACTGTGGTTCCCAGCCCATGGCACTGATGCCACATCCAGGCTCACCTTAAACACCTCCAAGGACAGTGACTCCACCCCCTCCCTGGGCAGCCCATTCCAAGGGCTGATTACCCTCTCTGTAAAGCATTTCTTCCCAGTACCCAACCTAAACCTCTCCTGGCACAGCTTAAGACCAAGCCCTCTTGTCTTACTGATAGTTGCCTGGGAGAACAGACCAACCCACACCTGGCTACAACCTCCTGTTGTAGAGTGATGAGGTCTCCCCTGAGCCTCCTCTTCTCCAGGCTCAACAACCCCAGCTCCCTCAGCCTCTCCTCACAGCACTTGTGCTCCAGTCCCTTCCCCAGGATCAGGAATGATTCTCCCAAGCACAGAAGAATTTCATTACCATAAATTGAGAGTATGATCTTGTTTTCC
Organism: Lophotriccus pileatus; assembly: GCA_035583135.1. Classification (NCBI taxonomy): domain Eukaryota; kingdom Metazoa; phylum Chordata; class Aves; order Passeriformes; family Tyrannidae; genus Lophotriccus; species Lophotriccus pileatus. Next base: position 17,131,384 of record JAWWES010000150.1, read on the forward strand.
TAAGACAGGAATTGGAAACAATTTCCTGAGCATTGGCAGGGTGCTGAAGACATAAGTAAGTTGGGAGGAAGGAAAAAAAGGCAGCATGCTGAGGCTTGTTCTTGGTCATCTGCCATGGATTCCCCACCCTCTCTCTTCCATCACAGAACCTTAGCTCAGTGCCAAGGGCCACAACAACATCTACCACAGCAGAGATGGCATCAAAGGACGCTGGAATTCTCTCCTCTGCATCAGGCCTTGCAGTGAACACGTGCTCTAGATAAGAGTTCATTCCCAAAGCTTTACAAGGATGTAGTCACACCCTTTGGTATGTAATTTAAATGAATTTGACAAGAGAGTAATTTTTCTTTTGATGGTACAACATTTAACTAAGAAGCAAACTCATGTTCACATAATGTATATAACTGCTTTGCCTCGAAGGGTGCTCTGAAAATGCAGAGCATTTTGCTCATGAAGATCTCTTTATTATAAGAGCTATTTAAGATGTAAGATCTCAAATAACCTCAGTGCATGTCTGGAAGCACATTTCCTACAGCACAGAGCACAGCATTTCCTACAGCACAGAGCACAGCTTTATTAATATCCTTATCTTCTCCAGGTCAATCCCTGACTGCTTTGGAAAATGTCCTAACCAAACTTCAGAGGTCAGGGTATAATTTTATCAACAAGATTTTCTAACTAAACCAATGTAAACAAGAGCAGTCACTCTTCAGTTCCCATTTACTACAAAGCTTATGTAAATTCTGCAATAGGACCGAGGACAAGAAAAATACAGAGGACCAGGAGTGGCTTGGACTCTGCAGAAATCCAGTACATGAAGTGCAGAGTGATGCAGGGAGTATCCCGGGATTCCCTGGCTGCCTGATCAAGTATTTCTGGCTTCATTTTATTTCCCTATCCCTTGTCATGCACTTGCATGGTCTAAAACTAATGGCCAAGGATAAAGCTTTCCTCTCAGAAACAGGGGTACTTGATTATTATTACAACTGTCCAGCAGAAAGGGGATTAACATTCTGGAATCCAAACAAATCCTATTCCTCCATTTACTTAGGCTTTGCCAAACCATGCAATCACTTTCAGGGATCCCAAGCTCCTGCAGAAGGAAGGCTCTGAAGGGGGCACAGAAGTTTCATGCACAGGAACAATGAATTTTCACTGTCAAGTCCCAGGGGAGGCTGTGACATCCTCCAACTGGAGCTGCCTCTGCAGGACAAACGCAGTCCTGGACACAGCAGGTGAGGGGGAAGGAAGGCTCTTCTTTTTGTAGAGATCATTGCTTTCAGGTGCATTACTCAGCAAAGATTTTTTTCTGGGGAAGAAGAGAAAACTTCCTGCATAGCCATCAGTGATTCAGAACTCTCCAGGCAGTTTGCTAAACCCAGCCTTCTTCGTCTTGGACAGCTCCTGTTTCAGCCAACTGGTAACATTTGTCAGCATCTGCTTGTCTGCCACCCACTATTTCTGATGTCTTCAAAGTCCTTTGTTTAATATATTCAGGGTGTTTTCATTACATTCTGGGTTTATCCCTAAAGTTGAATCCATTCACGCACAGCTGAAAATGTGTTTCCCCACAAGAATTTGCCTGCTATGGCAGAAATGCGGGGAAAAAAAAAACGAGACAGCAAGCAACAGTTTAAACCACCTCTCCCTCATGCAGTTGGAATATATTCCTCTAGAATGCCTTTGAACCCTTGGTTTGTTTGAATTCAGGCCCAACAAGACACCATTGGCCCCAGCAAGAGCTCATGCTGAAACAATCTGGTAACACAACCCTCTTGCTAGGGAATAGCGTTTGTTGCATGGGAATGTCATAATGTCGTCAGATCCAACTCTCAAAGCCACCTCTGGAAAATCACTAACTGGCAGAATATGTGAGACAGTGACATAGCAGTAAAAAGCCAGTTCTGTTCTGTTCCAAGAATGTAGGTCATTAGACACACAGATCGGTTACAGGGAAGAGAGGGAGTTTTCTCTCCCCTGCACCCGACCCATCCAGCAGTGATAAGTCATCTAAAAAGTGTCCCCTTTAGAAACAGTTCTGTCCTGAAAGGAAGATTTTGTAGCTCTCAGAGTCCAAGCATTTATGTGAGACAAAGCTGTGGAGACCAGGAATATCTTTTTATAGACCAAGAAGTAACTGGAAAAAAACCCAACCAGACAAGCCTTCAAGCACACAGCTCTCCTTTGGGTCTCCTCTTGTGCCAGAGCTTTGTTCTGGAAGTATCTCAGACAAAGCATATAAAGTACAATAGAAGTCATCAGGAAATGCACTTTTACATTTCCCTGTAGACAGAACCCTCAGTGTTATCAGAAATAGTAGGTTATTTCTCTCCTACCAATAGAACAGTGGAAAATGAATGCAGTGTCTTAGCCCTGAGATCTGTTTTTGTTAAATCCTGATGGCTGAAGGACCTGATAAATACAAGCATGTTTAGAAAGGATATTTCATTCAAACTGGTTCTCTCCGTCAGCCCTCAATTTCCACCCATATGAGAGGGCATCAGTCTCCTCTTTCCACTGCAAGTTCTGTGAAAGAGGATGGCAAAGAGTAGATATTTTTATCTCCCTGGTGGTAGTCACCATTTTTTAAAGCTGTCTCAAGGCACTCAGTAAAACAGTGGCTTGTAAAGTGGTGGAACAAAGGAGTGCAAGCTCCACTACTGCAACAAAACCCACAAACTTGCTTTGAATTGAAGTTTGGTCCTCCGTGGTATGAATTTAACCAGGGCAAGCAGAGATTACCACGTTCAAGAAAAGCTCTGGAAATTCCTCCCACACATCCAGGCCACCTGTGACCAGCCACAAACCTGCTGCACTGCTGCCATTCCAGTGCTCCCATCCCAGCTGAGACCCATCACAGCAATCCATGCTCCAAAGGGAGAATTTTCCATTGCTTTAGCTGGAGCCATTGTCACTAACCACTTCTGACTATGATACAGGTTTTTAAGTCAATGGACATAGATTGAGTTTATCTCAGATGTATTACACATAATGAAAATAATCTGAAGGTTTGATTTTAAAACCCACAGACTAATACTTCACTAGAAACCATTTCAATTTATGCAAAACTGTGGAATATCTACTAAAGGGAAGAATGAAAAGGCAGAAGTGAAAAAAGGGGTTAAAAACTGGGTGCCTCTAAGGAGAGAAGTATAAAGTTTAAATATTATATATAAAATATACATACGTAGCAGTTCTGTTCTTAGACATATTTAAGTTTCCTTCAAATATTTATGATCAATCACCCTTTTTGGCACTTTGCAGAAATAAACACCACACTTTCAAAAACTTTAGTGGCAGCTTGTTCTAAATTTGAAGAGTCATTTCACCCCTACAAACAGGGAAAGTATTCTGTGAATGTCTACTTTTGCTTCCAACTGCTTCACACCATACTTCAGTATCTCCAAGATCATTCCTTTCTCCATCACATTTAGCATCCCTTTATCTCTCCTTTTGCTCTAAGTTGGATGTTAAAATTCAATATATATAAAAACCCTCAAAGCACCACAGGAGTGGACAAGCATCTACATTTTACAGATGGGTGGTTTTGTCCAAACTGGCAATTCAAGCAAAAGATTTTTAAAAGAACCTAAAGTTGCAATTCCAATGCAACATTGAAATTGGTATGGTGATATAAGGCTTATAGCTCTCCTCAGAAGGGAAATATTCTTTTTATAAAGAGTCTGGTGCATAGAAGGCAGGGTCACTCTGCTTAATAGGAAGCCAGAACGGAAAGGGAAAAACAAAAAAGCTGAAAACTTACATTACAGGATGCAACAACTGAAATGTGCACACCCCCCTCAGGCCCTGAGCCAGGGCAGCTGCCAAACCTGAGCGTAAGAAACTCCACCCTCTTCAGCAGGACTAGTTACAGGGACAACTACAGGGACCAGCCATTCAGAAGGCAGGAATGAAAGAAATAATCCACAAATTGTTCATATATCCTGGTCCCTGAATGCCACTCACTCAGAACAATGTTTCCAGTCCCCTCTAAATGGTGCCCTGAGCTCTGAACAGCTGGTCTGGCTGCCTTTTGAGGGGTTACCAAACAGCCTGGGGATTTGAGAACTTTCCACAATTTAACACTAATGAGGCAGCAAATGCTTTATAATCCTAAGTATTTCATTAAAAAATGATTTGAGAAACCTGAAAAAGCGACTCTTTAACCTTTGTTTCCCGTTTTTCCCTCCCACCTTTAGGAAAAAGGAGAGTTAATTCCTGCTCCCTCGCTGAGATGCTTCCATATTTATCTGCAACAGGAAGGGTGGCACTTCCTGCACACCCTGGGATTCGAGCAAAGGTTGGATGCAAATGACCACGAGCCCTCATGCAGGGCATTTCACTCTTAGTGTACACGTGTTTTTTAAGCTATCACGCCATCCAGCCCAGAGTCACTTACCTACTTTACCAATCTACTTCAGCAGCAATATTTTGCTTTAGCTTTCCTGCCAGGGAGCCAGAATTAGTGCCTGCACTGAGGTTCAACCCAGGCAAGTGCTGGCCCTGCTGATCACAGCCCTTCTACACACATTGACTGCAAGCTGGGGAAGCCACAAGGATGTCCCGTGTACTTGGAGTTAGTGACACATCAGACTTTTAGTGTAATAAGGTGCTGAAATTTGAATGAAAGCCAAAGAGCTCCAATACATTGCAGAATCAATGACAGGATGGTTTTAGAGCCAAAGAGAATCATGTCACATGTAAATAAATTACCCTACAACCTAATGCTCCCTGTCCCCTGAGTAACCAAGGTGCAAGTCAGCCATGCCAGGCTAATAAGGTTATGACAGCAGGTAACCCTACAACAACAGCCTGGATGAGCAGAGCAGATCCAGGAGGAGAGACACTGAGGGAAAGCTTCCATGAAGGTGAAGAGATTAAAGGAAGAGGCAAAAATTAAGGACACCAGGGAAAGAGACACAAGAGGGGAAGGGCTACTGAGGCAAATACAGAGCCAGAGAAGAACAGGCTAAAATTAAGAAAGCAGCTACATCTGTACCTGGGAGAGGAGGATATTCCCTTTGTCTTTGATCATTCCTCCTCTCTTGGGACAGTGGGATCCTGAACAGAGAGAAAAGTAGAAGCAGACAAGGGGAGGGTTTGAGGAATGTCTCTGAAAGCAGCAAAATTCAGGTATACAGGAACAGTGCTCAGCTGAGGGGGACGCTGAGGGCTGGCAGGCAGGGAGATGGCAGAACTGGAGAACAAATCCGCAGTGAGGAAGTGTGCTTGGCCATGACATTTCCTCCTGAGACTCTCCAAGGAGGAAGAGTAGGAGTAAAGGAAGTAGAGGCTGGGAGTGGGAAAGGGGCCTTTGAGAGGAAAGAAGCAGGCAGGAGGAAAGAGGACGGACACTGTGACGCAGAAGGGCAATGAGGTGAGAGCCATGAGTGGCAGGGACAAAGCTACAAAAGCAACTGCTGTGAAAGCTGCCCAGCTAAGCAGCTAAAACATTATCCCCTCTTGGGAGGAAAGGTAGAGAAAACAACTAAGGTCATGCCCAGCTTATTACAAATGCTGGGCACATACAGAGATCTGCACTGTCCCCACAGCTGGCAAGGGGACAAGCTGCATTCATCTCATATTATTTGAAAGTCCATCCAAATCTGAATTCCTGCCAAGTTCAGGAGATTGCCAGGGCTGAGATCTCAGTTCAGCCCACTCTTACAAATTGAAACAAAAAGGAAACAAAATATGGCTGCTTAGACAAAAGCACTTCCAAGGAAATACAGATTTATGGCTTATCTGTGCACAGTTCAGTGGTTTAGCTAGTCAACACAAAGCTAAGCAGATATAAACAGCTTTGAGGAAAGCAGATTGCCTTAAAACTTCCACAAGACAAACTCGTTCCCACAGTCACTTTTACTGGAACCCAAGCTCCCCTAATTTCTCTCTCCCAGCATCCTTACCTCCTCCTCCAGTTTCACCACCTTGGCCTGAGCGTTGTTCAAGGCCTGGTCTCGGATCTCGATGTGTCTCCGTTGGTCCTCGTTGGTGGAACGTGCAGCAGCCAGTTCTATTTCCAGTTTCTCTTTTTCCCGCTGTGTTTCCTTGTCTATGAAAACAAAGAGAGAGTTATCAATGGACAACACTTGTCTCTGCCTAGCTTTCAGGAGTATTTCACTCCAGAGCTGAAGGAAAGATTGTACTGGAACTTCTCACAGGAGAGAATGCAAATCTAGTACTGAGGACAGAAAAAAAGGACATGGCTTTCAAGGAAGAGAAAGACTCATAACCCTGAGAAACAAGCACGGTACCTTCAAGCAACAATGTGCCACAATGATAGTAAGAAGGAACAGAAGGTGCATCGCTTAGTACAGTTAGTCAGTGAGGTAATTTGCTGTGATTATGCAGATGGTTAGTGAAACTTGGCACCTCTTCACATCTGAGCTTTCAGTGGTGGAAAACAAACTGAGTAATTGTAGTCTCTCAGGCTGGGGAGAGAGATGGCAGAAATGGTGCCTGAAAAACTTGTGCTCCTTTTTTCCCCAGTGACCTCACAGACAGGAAGGCTGCTCTGTCCAGGACAACTGTCCCTTTTCAGAGGAACGCCCAGCTGTCCCCCTTTGCTGGCAGTACCAGCAGAGGAGTCAGAAAACAAGTGACCAGTGAGAACTCCTGAGTCTTCCCCTTAAAAACGACACCCTGGGGCAGAACTGAGGCCCATACATCTGTTTGCTCGCTGCTCAAAGCAGACCTGCAGTTTAAGAAAGCCTTTTGCCCAGCACTGAGAGTTCACGTCTGATGCTTTAAAGCCACCCCAGGCACAGCAGCTCATTCTTCTCTGCTGCTCTCCAGAAACAGATGAATCAAACTGAAGCAGCAATGCTGTTTCAGGAACAGGGCAACTGCCTTCATAAAAAAATAAATAGGATAAAAATAATCACGGACTGGAGAACTTATCACACAGGGGTGTAAAGCAAAGCCACAACGCAGAGCTGATATCCTCTGTATATGTTGTCATTCCCAGCTCAAGCCAACCAGCAACAATGATAACATTAACCCACTTGCTGGGTACATAACCACAGAATACTCCCTGGAGTGATCTACACCCAGCACTGATGACACCAGAGAAACTGCATTCCAGAAAGCAATATCCCACGACAAAGGAATGAGGACAAGGAGTGGAAGGCTTGAAAAACAGGAACGAGGTGCTGGCTGTTAGGACAGACTGCATATGGAGTACATGGGCCCGTTTGTGCAAGCATGTGCATAACTATATTTACAGGACCACAATTACTCCCTTTCTTCTGCCAGCAAAAAGCCAGGAGCAAAGCTTTAGCAACATGGAGAAGCTACAGATTCCCTTCTGCTGGGGAATCAGCACAGCCCACACGCAAGTTGCAAAACAAACCTGTCCACCAACAGCACCCAGAACTCTGCAGAGCAAAACCTGGCTGCAGCTCAGAGCCAGCCCATGACACAAGACACAAGGACAAAGGCCAGCATCACCTGTCTATTTTTTAATCCATCTTTTCCCAGCATTTCTCCTCCACCCAGGAATGAGTTGCTGACAGTGTGAGCACATTAAAATGTGCTGCAGAGACTGAGCTGCAATGAGACAGGGTGGCATTATGCCAGCAGGTATCAGTCAGTGCCAGCAGGCTGTTTGCTGATCTATAAGTGCTTGCAGAGGAGCCTTTTGGAGTTTTGCTGCAAATGAGAACTGCTTCACTCGACAAGTGCCTACAGCACTCCTAGATATGCTGGGACTGATGAAATGTAGCACTCTGGCTTCCATGTTCCTCCAAGAGGAGAAATGGAATGGGAGGCCTCACAGCTTTGACCTTCCCACCTCTTTGGATGCACCTCAACATCCACCCAACCCGTGTGGAGGAGAGACTGAACTCGCAGACTTTCCACAACCACCTGGAGTTTGAAATTCACCCCCTGACAGCCATTTGTTTGCAACATAAGGCACAAGGAATAAGCTAAAGATGATGCAGACAGGACCAGCATTGATCAGAGTAGCAGCAGCATGTGTTGCACTACAGAAAAACTCTGTTTTGCAGTTTTATTGTGCTACCTTTTCATGTAACAGTTAGAGAAAAGTGAGCATTGTCAGAAGGGCGGAGTACACTATGGGATGAGAGAAAAGTTGGCTCATCACCATCAGCCTCAAGACATTTCAGTACAAAGGAAAAGCAGCATGTCACATCCGTCATTTTGGTTTGCCTTGTGATAAATCCACTGCTGTGGACAGAATTCCTGACCTTCATCCAGCCCAGCAGACTGCAGGAGTGTTCATCCTCTTTATTTTTGCTGAACAGGATAGGGCAGGGGCAAATAAAAGAGGAAAGAGTCAGGCAGGCTCCAGTCCCACTGGCCTTAACTCATGACAGGACTCCTGTCATCCTGGGAAGGTTTAATTCCAAAGCTTTCAAGGAATAAAATAGGTGAATAAAATATCCTGTAAATTATGGGGTAAACATTAATTTTACAGTTTAACTGCAAACTACCTTCACTCTGAAATCTCTAATAAATCCCATCAGATGCACTTTACATACTGACAGAAAAGGAACTCTTGAATCCCTCCTCCTTTCTCCACTGCCAGTTTTGGGCTGTCACTGAGCTGATTTCTGTCCTGATAATCAACCTGCTGCACTGTCCTCCATCCCTGGATGGCCAGAGCTTTCCACTGACCCATCATGATTGTGTAACTCACTTTGTGCAAAGAGCTGAGAGATGGTTTTCCGATTGTCTTCAGACCCCTCAAACTCCTTCTCCGCAAGCTGCTTGTTGGCTGTCTCCATACGCTCTGAAAAATTGTCAGTGAAAGCAAACTAAATAACTGAAAACTTTCAAGCATTAAGTTACATCTGCTCAGGACATTTCTAACACAAGGCTGGGGGAATGGATCTCCTAATTCTACACAGTCTAAAGTAAAAAGCCCATCAGGAGCTGGCACTGACTTTTGAAATGTTTCTAATTATGCCCTTGAAGAAATACGCCCACTGAGACAAAAAGGTTCAGTAAAGTTCCAAAGAAATTACTTTAAACAATTATAATGCAGAAGAAGTTCGGTTTTTCAATTTATACCTTTATTTCTTCTGCACAAATCTCACCACACAATTAAAATATTCTCTTATAATTACCCACTAAAACTTAACAGAAGATTAAATCACTGTTGCCCAATTACCTGAATGGAGGGAATAGTGTGAAATGCTAAGAACAGCTTAGCAGCTCTGCTGCTTCAAGATGCTAGAAATATGTATCAGTCTATGAAAATTAGAATGAAATGTGTATGCTGTGTTTTACTCCGAATAAAATTATTTATTGCAGGCATTTGTACTGTCCTTCTCGAGGGCACTGGGCACTGCATGGCTTTACCTCCTGGATGCAAAATAATTTCTGGGACCAGGCTCTTAGCAAGAGACACGGGGCAGCGACATGCAGGACAATCAGAAGGCTTCCATAAAAAATTAAACCGAAGTTTAAAAGACTGTTTTTGCAATTGTGGATGTTTCTCACCTTCACCTCTTGAACTAATGCTTAAACTTTTACTCCTGTTAAGGTCAAACACCACTCAACACCCCTCTCCCCTGCCAGCCATCATGCTGCTTCAGCCTCTTAGCAAGAACCAGACACTAATAACATCTCACTCTGCAAAAGGAAGGGAGATTCAAAAAACCAGATGCCTACATTGATAAGGAATGACAAGACCTGCAGGAAGAACAGACAGTTTGCAGTTTGTATGTAAGTGCACAAGGGTCACTGGACAGGAAATCAAGTGAACACGCCTGGTGTGGGATTAGGCAGTCAGCAAAACCTCTTTCCATTTGTGTAAACTGAACAAATTGTACAAATTATCTCTAGGATATAAGACATGGGAGAATTCCAGGCTTGCATCTGGTTTATGGTATTTGGCTTATCACATGCTTCTTGTCAATGAGAAACAGGCTGGAAATGAAACACTACAGCACTCTCCTAAACCTGTTTTTTCCATTCTCTCAGCAAGTGCTTCAAATCTCCAACTACTGAATAGTCCTGAGCATCCCATCATATTCCACTTGTGTCAAACACAGTGAATTCTGCAGCAAAACAGTCCTGCCAAGTAAGTATAATAAAAAACCCAACACTGATGAAGAGAAGTTTTACTTCATTTACCTCTCAGGTCCCTGTTGAAATCATGAAGCCTTCGAATTTCTCCTTCCAGTTTGTTTCTCATGGCCTTTTCCAGGGCATCCCGCTTAGAAGATGATTTCTCCAGGTTTTTGTAGGCCTCTGAAACTTGCTGAATTTCTGTTTCCAGCTGCAGTGGAAGTGAAAACAAGCACTTACTATTTTATCACTAACAATATCCATTTGGTCTCAGACAAGAGATTACTTTCTCTCAAGTGTTCTTTATTGAGAGAAACCTACACTTACACACTAAGTAAAATTACAGTCTCGGGTCTGGATCCATCTGTATAAAGAATACTAATGTCTGAAGCAAAGTTCTGGACCCTCCTTCCAGACTCTCACTCTGTTTCTCCAATATGATGGGAACATGGATATAGCAAACTGAAGAAGTGCAAATGCAATCTAATTTTTTCCCAAGAGTGGGGCAGTTTGACACTACAGTTAGTTTGGGCAAAAAGCATTTCTATAAATAGCTAATGCAATATCAGGTAAGTAAAATTTAAAAAATAAAAAAAAAGGCAGATCAAACTATGCCAAAAAACCCCTAGTGACAGACCCTGCATTTCTCATGAACTCTGCAGGTAGTTGTTATGGTCCAAAATTCTCAATAAAATCTCCTGATCCTGGAAGTGTGGATTTATGTTACAGCAAACCCCACTATGACTGTCTACAGCAAGTGATCACCAGGGAGGTGGAGGGAAGTGCATTTTTATCCTTCTGTCATTATCAGGAAGCTGTCAAACACTTCTCTAAAGCATTTCCTGTCAGGAACCCTCTAAAAATACAATAAAACAAACTTCTGTCCCTGAAAAGAGGCCCCATAGCAAATAATGAGGGTGGAAAGCCACGCTAGTCACCTGAACTCAAACACGCGCTTTAAGCAGTCACACGTTTTTATGGCCCTGGACACCGCTCAGGGCAAAGAGAACACCAAGGCCCACAAAGCCCTAAACTGGAAGCAGCATCAGCCTTTCCACAGCTGCAAAGCAAAAGCAAAGCTGACCTGCTGCACAGCTTTAAAACAACTGTCATCAAGAAGTTACTTCCACAAGGCAGTGTGGAATATCTCCAACACATGCACGTTAGTGATGGGTCTCACCGGGATGTTTTCTTTTAAATGTTTTAGCATCATATACTCTGCTTGTTTCATAGAGCCAAAGGTGGCAAACAGCTGGATCCAAATCAAGACATTAAGTTTTTAGGGAAGTTGTGTGGCATTGAGACAGAGACAAAGAAGTCTTGCAGTCCAAATGTCTTCAATGTAGCCATAGCAGCACTACTTGCCTTGCACTCTGCCCTGACAACCAGTTTTGTAGTAACGTCCCCTGTGCCACCTCGAGTGACTATGGTCTGGTGCTAGTCCAAACAGGCCCTTCCTGCAGCCTCTGAAATCTTTTAGGGAAAATGAAACCTGCTGCTATCCTGGGCACAAGCCTTAATTTAACCAAGCAAGCCAAGCAGTCAACCTCTTCAGCAGCCGATGAGGATGTGCTTTTGAGCACGGTCAATAAACTGTTATCAGAAAACTGAAGGCTTTGATTCTATCTTCTGACAAAGTTAAGCTGATGCCCAAAGGGACAGGGTACCAACCAATCAATCAGCATATGAAAGACTCTGAAGTAGTTAATCAATTTGTTAAGCAAGGAATGTAACAGTGGCAGATCAGATGATTCCATCATGGGCTGTCCCAGGCATGGGAGAGTGCCTGAATTCTTACCAAAACCCACCTTCTTACCAAAAACCTGAATTCTTACCAAAAACACCCACCTTTTGCAGCCGGGTGACTTTCTCGTAACACCCATCCAGCTCCTGTCGTAGAGACCGGTTCTCTTCTGACAGGATTTCCACCATTTGCTGGGCCCTGGAAACGATGGCAAAAGGATCTACTTGCATCTGCTGATATGGGGAAGGGATCTGCTGAGCCCGGGGCATCACCGAGTAGGAGTCGCCTTGCTGCTGCTGCGGGCCAAGGAAGGGCTGGCATAGACGGTACAAATCTCCCTGATGGACTTGGTTGGACAAGAAAGGCTGCTGGGTCCGTGGCAGAATGCCAGGATCTGCCTGGCTCGGAGTCAGAGGTTGCTGATGTTGGGAAGGGGACAGCCTAGACGGTGGTGGAGATTGAAGCAAAGTCAAGGATCCCAGGGATGTCAAGGAAGACGTTGGGCTGTGGTGGTGAGGTGGTCTCTGTTGTAACTGCAGTGGCACATCCGGGTTCTGCCTGGAAAACAGAGGGCAGAGGCTCCATCACAGTTATGCAGAAGGTGCAAAAACCCAGTGACAAGATGTGGGATGACCCAGGTAGCTCCCACGCACAGGTCTTCCCACACAAATGACTCATGTGAAGTTTTTTTCGATTTTATATGTTTGCTTTTAAAAGTGTTTCAAAATAAAACCTTTATCAGAAAATATATTCTAAGTGCACACAGGTCTTTCCTCTTGAGACTATTTTTTAGACAGCAACTACTACTGACCAAAATTATTTTCATAACTTTTCACCACACTTTGCAGATAAAACTGCTCAACCCAGGACTGTTAGGAATGGATTCTTTTGTTCTGCCCTTATGGCCTTAAGTGCCACCTCTGATGAGAAAACAATGAATTTTTTTCTGCAATTCAGGATACAGAGCTAAAAGGATTGGCTAAGCTTGATGTCAGTATGCCAGCACTACTGATTTGAACTTTCAAACTATCAACCAAGAAGCTGCAGCCTGGTTAGATGAGACAATTAAAAGATCTGAAAACCAACCTAAGAATCAGAAGCAGCCTTTTGATTTCAAACCCTCCTCAGTCCTATGCAGTGGGTATGTTTACTTTTCCTAACAACAACCTCTGCAGGATATCAAAGACAGATCTAGCAATCTCGAGTCCATCACAGAACTAACTCCAAGCTACACCAGCTCACATTTCCCAGGCTCTGGAGATCCCCAGCTCAACTTCTGCTGCTTTAGCCAAGTAAGAAATCTTTCTCAGGAGACTGTGTGGATTTATCATGCTTGGATGACCTCAGGAGGCAGGTTTTGCTTTCTCCTCCAAAGACATTCAACCTTTAACTTCTCTGCATGTTCTTATTCCAACAGTTGACGCCACTCCCTCTCCATGCTGCAGCCAGCCTCTTCTCAAGCACGGAGCTCAGCCTGGTGCAGACCCAGTCTGGCAGTTCAACGTATTCTGAAACACTCCTGCTGCTCTGGTAAAATTTCCCAGCCTTTGGGATGCAGTTCAACTCTACAGCTGGAAAAGCACACACTGTTGTTCCACCTGGCCATGGCTCTACAAAATATCCCCACGGCTCTCTGTGCTCCTGGGAGGGACCCAACACACCCTGCAGGGACCTGGGTGGACAGGGCAGCTCCCAACACACCAGGAGCCTCAGAGGAACTGGCAACAGCGAGCACGAAGCTGAACTGGGAACTAAAGGGTTACACAACGGGCTTCTCAGCCCAAATGCAGAGACTCAGCATCATCCTTCCTGTTCTCTGCAGAAATAAGGAATCCACTCCTCATCCCTGTCCAAGAGGAAGCTCTGGCATTACCGGCATTACTCACATCTGGCTGGCAGTGCATGCAGGGGTTCAGCCGTTCCCCAGCCCAGCACAGGCTTCTCCATTTCAGTACCATGCACCTTATGGCTCATTTCCCTGCTTCCCAGCAGAGAAGCTGTATGGAAACCTCCAAGCTCAGGCGACAACTCCTTAGCAGGGAAACAAATCTAGCCTTTGTCAGTTAGGAAAAAAACCAAGAATCACTGCTCTAGCTACCGTTTCTCTCTTTCCCACACTCACGGGTGACTGTGGTCCCTGCCAGCAACATCATTTCAGGAGCTGTGTTTCCCCAGAAGTTACCATATGCAGCACGAGGATTCCAGGGGTCACGCAGAAGAGTGATGTGCAATTAATTTCCTCAGGAATGTTCAGTTTAGCAGCAGCAATTTGGTTCTTCCCCTCCCAGGAGGGCAGCTCTACTTATTGTTGCACTGATTTCATCAACTTTATTTGTCAGTTCTCATAATGAAGAATGAGGCAAAACCATCACAGGCCATGCTCAAGGTCACTTGGTTTGTCTGAGGTGGTTTCCAGCTCCTTTCTTAGCTCACCCATTTGTATGCAGAGTTAAAAAACTTTGCATCCTCACAAACCACTCATCTCCTGGAGCTTATTCTTCACCTATCACCAGGCAGCTCTGCTTTGATGTTATAATCAATTAGGGAATAGCCTTGCTGTGACATTTAATCTGTGAAGACCTACGGAGGTTGGATAAAAGAATTATGTTGCCAGTGTGCCTCATGGATGCAAAAACCCAATTTTCAACCTACAAAATACTCTCTTCCAGTCTGAAAACAACCTGAAGCAGTTACTCAGAGACTGATTCCTCTGCTCTCAGCGAGTTAATCTTACAAGCCTGAGGAGGACTATTTAGATGCCAATGTTAACAGTTTGAGCTATTTGACTAGAAACATCTGTTATTCTGTTCTCAGAAACCCAGTGGCAGAATTTTGCCATCCTGAGCACTAATGAAAGGCACAAAATGATGGCCAAAGGAAAACAACAGCAGCACTTAAATTCTGAAGGGACAAGTCGTGCTGACACGCCTAGTAATGATTTAAAAAAAAAAAACAACAAACACTTATTGTAAAGAACAACTCTAGGAAATCATGGGTATTTCTAAACAAGATATATTTCCAAGATATCCAGCATCTTGGCACTCACACCCAAAGCCTCCCATAATCTTGACATTATACCAACCTTGTGGGCTCAAGGGAACCTCTAGTTCTGTGGCATCACCAACATTAGGGCTTCTGAATGTCACAAATGCGTTTATATTCCCAGCAGAACAAGATAACATGGCTGGGGTAATGCATCCTACCTTGAAAAAAATGTATTTATAAATCCTAGTACCCTCACAGTGACACCAGACCTTTTAAGATCTTGCATGTGAACTTTTACATACACATTCAAAGAACTTTTTAGCATCCCCACTGCTTACAATTTTGTCTTATAAAAACACTTACATATATTTTGTGGGTACAAAATACCTGGCTCTGAGATTCTTTCATATTAACATGAGGATTGAAGAATTTGTTCCTCTGGTAAAGCAATTTTGAGCTGAGAGATTCAGAAAAGGTAAATGAACATATGCGGACTTCTCAAGATTTTTAGGCCAGACTGTGAGTTTTAAGGTTCAAATCTCTACTGGTGTCACCTAACAGTATTGCTGATAGAATGGAAGGAGAAAATTCCCTTCATGAGAGAATGAGTCCTTGGGTAAACCTGCCACTAGTAATCAGAAGTTTATCTGAACTAACCATTTCAGAAAAAATTTAGTCTCTCAAAATACATGGAAAACAAAATTATGCAATCTGCTTCCATTTGCCTCAGTGTCATAGAGGCCTGAAAAAGCCACATGCAGGAGAAAAAAAGACCTCAGAGCAATAATTCCAATAACTGTTTAAGTTTGAGAGCATAACTTTAAGCACCACTTCACTTTGCAGACTGTATCACGCACGAATCTCTGCTTCCCTGACAGCCTCTGGTGCGTATCAGAGAAACACTCCACATGGGCCAAGTACAAACCTGGATTTATGGTTCTGCAACTACAAGGGTCACCTCAGCTTTTAAGTGATGAAGACAGAGATAGGGAGTCAGGCAGCTCTGCAAGCAGACCCAGCTATCAGGAGTGCTGAGGCAGCCAGGGCTGAGGAGTCACACAGAAAATCTGGGGGTAGAGCAACACAGAAAAACGAAGGGCTCAGGCTGGCTCGTGAAATTTCTCCTGCCTGTTTCATGTTCAAGCAGCTCCAGCTCCCCTCTCTGTCCCAGCCCTCCTGCACCAACCAGGACGCGCTGACTGCAGGAGGGAGCAGGCTCCACTCCATTACACAGCTGAAATCAAACCCAGACATTTTTGCTCTGCTTCCCAGTCATACCTGATTAGCCCCCACTTTGATGCTGTTCAGGGGAATGCAGTGCACAGAAGTGATTTACTAATTATGGGACAAATTCTGCAGACCTGCCTCTCAAAAACCTTCTGTGAAGTCAGTGGGATTAATCACCACAGCAGGAGCTCAGTCGCTTGGGCTCCAAACAGAGGATGGCACTTGAATCGGAGAGACAGGACCTTCCTCTGCACCCAAAACTGCACCAGCTCTTGCTGTGCTCTCACGGGAGACCTTGCAACTCCCTGGACATCGAGTCCAAGGCACTTGTCCTCCCCTGTTAGACCTGGAGGCTTGTTTTCGTCACCATAGTGCAGTGGAGGTATTAGGGAGAGAACAGGATTTCGGAGCTTCACACGCAGCCAGCCCTCTTGTGAACCTTCCTGAAAATTTCCAAATAACAGCACACATGCCTCCGGCATGGCTGGTATTTACATTAAACCAACATCATTACCAGCATACACTGTTCCCAAACTTACACCGCCCAGGAGCAGGTGAGGCAAACTGTTTGCAGACTGGTTTAAACTTACCACACAGCCCAATCCTTTCCCAGACTGGGGAGGGTGAAGCATGAGAATGCTGTGAATTCCCCAATGTTTATCTTGCTCAACGAGTTTTATTTAACTGCATCATTAGGTCACCCTCAAATTCCCCCGAACAATGAGGGGAAAAACCCGCAGAAAAGGGTGTGGCTTCGGGAGCAGAGAGAAGGGGCTTTGTTTCCTTGATGCAGGGTTCAAAAAATGCACGCCTTTACCAATCCAAATGAATCCCGATAAACACCGGGCTGCAGCACAGGAAAACTGGAGACTGCAAAGACACCCCTCGTGGGAGCCAAACTCTCTCCCCAAAGCTGTGTGCCTTTAAAATCCCCACACCATCACCCCAGCTGCACCTTTAGCAACACAGAAGGTTTCTTGTTTAAGTTTCTCTTACAGTGTGTGGGAGAGGGAGGGGAATAGAGGACTCGTTCCCTTCCTTTGCTACACTGCTCTGTAATTTATGGATTAGTCTTGCAATTGTTCTACTTCTTCAGCATTTGCTTGCAAAGGAAACCTCTTCTCTGTGCAGCTATTTAGGTTAAAAAGTAACCTCATTAGATTCCCAATGCTTTGAAGACAAATTTCAGTTGCTTCCCCTACTGGAAACCTTGCCAGCTGAACCTTTCTCCTCCCCCCCCGCTCCCCCCCACCATGTTCTTTCAAAGCAGCCAGGATCCATCCAATACAGACAAAAATCACCCTGTCTAGAGGAGCTGACTATTGGCGTGTTTTCAAATACCTCTCCCTTAAACGGCAAGCAGGCCAAGTCCACTTTCACTGCATATATATTTGGAGTATTTCTGATGCAGCATAACCATCGAGGATCTGTTTCCCTGTCCCCTGCAACAGAGGTTTAAGGTCTCTGAATTTTCAAAAACATTTGCAACAAGCTTCTACAATCGTTACCCCCCCTAAATCCTTTACTTCCCCTTTTCCTGGCCTCTTTATTATTTATTTAGCCAGATCAAAGGGCCTTTTCATCAGGCTTGTATGCTGCTGAAGTCATTTCAGATCACAAACAATGGTGGACAAACTCTGAAAATAGCTCCTCATAGGACTAGGAAGATTCTGAGCAGACTCAAATTCCACAAAGCTCAGAATCTGCTCCCAAATACTGACTGGTTTCTTCGTCATGCTCCCCTCAGAACATAGCATAATATCTGCAAATGCAAACCCACAGAGACCTCACCATTTACTTCTTGCAGCAATGCCATCTTGTTGCCCCTTTGTATTAGCCTTTTAGCTTCAAAATGAGGCCAAAATCTTTACACCAAATCCCACCTGGTCTTGGATAGAGATGAGATGGAATGGGATGGAAACCGGTGAAGTAAAGCTGGGGTTTAAGCCCACCTTAAGAAAACTTCATCTTCCCCCACATGGACATCAGAGTTTGACTCAAGCCAAGTCCAGCTCCTTATCTAGAGTGAACCAGAACAGGCTGAGACTTCAAATGATGCAAGGAAAATGAGCAAAAGCTAAACAAGCAAGTCTGGGATGAGGTACTAAGCACACTCTGTTTTCCACTCCTACACTTCAGTCCACTGAAGAGAAAATTTGAAAACCTCTACAGGAAGCTCAGGTGATTTCTGTTACCTGCACCTTTATCGCTTCCATTCACTTTCTCCTTTCCTGTGTGATGAGGTTTTTAAAAAACCTTTTGTCTGGACAGACAGAATGAAACAACAGTTTAAGTCTCGCAGCAACTAACTGCAAGTTTCTACAATGAATCACACCATAACCTTGGCTTTCGTAGTAAAGCTTTTGTAAGGCTCTGGAGCCTCGGCATTAAACTTCTCCATGCCATATAATCAAGCTGGCTTGTTTTGTGGGTTTTTTGGGGGGGTTTTGCTTGGTTGGTGTTTTTTTTTGTTTGTTCGCTGTTTTTGTGGTTCTTTTAATAGGAAATAGTCATTCCTCTCTAGTCAACAACTGAACCAGATAACACTCCTTCCAGTCAGTCTGTGGATGAACACAGTATGTCAACTCCCATAATAAAGATGGGATCTTTGCTGAAAGAAAACCTGCTTCAGGATCGAGGGCGATGGACTGAGTTTTATTCCGTCTTTCCCTATGTGGCTGTCACGGAATTTAAGACCTTGCTTACCTGACTGACCCATACTCGGGGGGGTGCTGATACCTCATCATAGGCCCATCAGATCTTCCCTGCTGGCTCATGCGATGGTCACTATAGAAATGTCCCGAGTCCTGAGGTTTGCAGTTCATAGACGGGGTGGACACGTTTTTGTAGGGATACTCGGGAGGAGGGCCCCGCTGCTCCATTCCTTTCATGCTGGGCTGGGAAGGGGGCTGCACCGAGTTCTTGTAGAACTCATTGGAGCCGGAATTTTTATAAGGGTCGCTGGACTGCTGAGGGGAAAGCGGAGAGAGGGGGGAGAGCGGCGCACTCGTGACCGGCGCGTGGGCCTTGACCCCGCTGGTGGCCAAGGACAGCTGCATCAGCCTCTCGCTCAGGGAGCGCACGTGCCCTTGCTTGAGGTCCTTCAGTCCTTCGTCCTGGTGGACCTTCCCCGGGCTCACCCGCTGGACCGTGGGCCGCCCCTCAGTCCTCATCTTCTGGTTGGTGACCCCCGTGACGTAGAAGGCTGCCCCGACGCTGGCGTGCGGCTGCCCCCGGAAATACTGGGACTGCACTTTGGCTTCCTCGTAGGTCGGGAGATCCTCGCTGTTCTGGAGCCGCGGGGAGAGCTGCTTCTCCATGATGCTGTTGTCCACCTGGATCTCCTGGCCCTGGGGCTCCTGACGGGCAGCATGAGTCACAAGCTGGTGGTCCTGGGAGCTCAGCCCTTCGTTCTGAGATGCTGGACTCCCAGTGCTGCTGAAAGGGGGGGCATTCCCTGTGGCCTGCTGGTGTAAGGCAAGAAGGTTACGGTTGTCATTTGGGTTTCCGTATCGGAGCTGCTCCTGCAGCAGGCGCTGTAAAACTGTCGTAGCTGCTTGCTCTTCTGAATTCCTCATCTCAAACTCTGGTGCCTTTTGGGTGGAATGTAAAAGCTGCCCTTGACCTAAGGGAAGGAGACACGGTTATTAGTGCCTGAGTGGATCAAGCAAGAGATACTTAAGAGCAATGGCCTGAAATACAGAAAAGCAGCAGGTTAGATTACCAAAGGTTCCCACAACAATGGGGGTCATCAAGGTCCTTGACCTAAGAAGGACTTGCATGCCAGGGGGCAAAACCTCAGAAAGGTGATGAACGGTGGCTTGCAAGTTTATAGGCAAACTGATCAACTGCAAGCAGTAGGCATGCACGCCGAATACCTCAGACAGAATCTCAGGCAAAAAGGAGACCTGGAATTCACAGGAGGATGGCAAAAATGCCTGAGACCTGTTTTGCTTTACTCTCAGAGCTGCCAGTGGTGAAATACACTTCCCATATTTGCAGGCTGACAAGGATTAAAGGGTGAAAAATCAGCCATTCGTCACTTTTAAAGGAAAGAAAAAGAAAGAAAGAGAGGCCCATTGAGATAGCATATGGTTCAAAGGAAGTAAAAAAATCTCTTAGCTTAGATGGTTTAAAGCAATTAATGAATACCTCGTTAGCCAGCAGGTTTTCAGAGTTATGAAATGCCCAGAGTGAGATCAGCACCTATTCTCCCTGCTGCAGAAAACACCATGCACGGTACAAGTGAGGACTTGGCAACTTCCTGCTACACAAAGGCAACCAAATCCTCACACATCTAAATATCATCAGCAGAATGCATGCAAATGCAGGGGAGGAAAGAGAGCTGTCTGATCCAAGCAACAGAGAAAGACCTCCAAGCAGCAGGAAAAAACACTGTGTCCCAATGAGACAAACACAAAGAGCCAATGTCAAGCACATCCTAAGTACAGATTAAGCCAGTGACCAACAGGGATTGAGTTTCAGGCAGTCTCCCAGTGGAACCAGGAATTGGTCACGGAAACTCAAGCCCATTGGCATTGCACTGCATGAGCTGAAATATCAAAAATTAATGACACCTTTGAGACATCTAACTGAAAGCAGAGCCATTTTTGAGCTAGAACAGCTCAAAATAGAGGGTATGCCTCACTTGTAGGCTAAACTGTGGCTCTGCCCTGGCAGCAGAACACATGTTGGTATTCTAGCATTTTATTTTGACACCTTTATTCTGTATAACACTGTCCCTTGGCAAAAGGTAACTTGCTCCGAACAAGTTCCGTGGCAGAACCAGGAATGGACTGCAGGAGTCAACACCTGAAAGTTCTGCTTTGTCCTGCATCTCCACAACCACCATCCCCTTTCCTCCCTCGGGCCAGCCAACCCCTGAAACACAAGGACTCCACACAGAGACAAAAGCCTTCTACAAATACGAAGGAAGAGAAAGTTAAAGTCCACCTTGTTCCAGGCTGCCTCACCACGCTCGGAGTTCAGGCCCCGTCACCCCACCTGGACCATGACTCTACCGAAGTCTGAAGAGGCACATACCTATGTCCTTCACCTGAAGTTCCCTGGGAAGGAGGAGCAGTTCTGCCACATGGGGGGACACACTCAGCCTTCCTCCTCCAAGTCCAAAATTTCCACTCAGAGATGGCTTCAGGCTCCTCTTCAGTAGGCCAGATCACTTGATACTCTCCTCCCTTCCAAAATAATTCTGAGGAAAGCATCGAAAACATCATTTTAATCAGCAGATGAGACCCCAGAAATAATAAACCTTGGCCCGTATTTCAGATTTTCCTTTTGTAGCTTCTTGTTTTCTCCCAGAGCCCACCAATTTTGATCCCTTTAGGATGAATGAATCCCCCCGTCCCTAGCAATCTACTCCAGCTGCTGCTTTAATCATGACCATTTCTGCTCCAAGATTAAACGCTGCCAAGTAATGCTCTGTCCCATCTGTGCCTCCAAGTGAAACAGTGATTAAAACCCGCTAATTCTTTAACTCCATTGTTTTATTTTCTGCTCAGAATGAAAGCTGCAACACAGATGAGGATGCCCTGTGCTTATGGCTCCTTTGCCAGTGGTGCTGTGCATTTTGAACTGTATCAGCAGAAATCCTTTGATGAACCATGGTGATATAGTGAAATACTTCATAAACTTCAACACTCTGTGCCTCAGAAACGACTGTGAGAATGATCAGTATACAAATATTAGCTTTGTTTTACAGACTGGGAAAGTGAGGGGAGGAAAAGGACCCTGACAGGGTTTATGCCAGAAATATAATGCAGAGCACAGCTCTAATTCCCCAAACATTC
Source organism: Lophotriccus pileatus (assembly GCA_035583135.1). NCBI lineage: Eukaryota > Metazoa > Chordata > Aves > Passeriformes > Tyrannidae > Lophotriccus > Lophotriccus pileatus. The sequence continues at coordinate 17,153,188 of JAWWES010000150.1, forward strand.
TTTTATTACTTGACGTTTCTCTTTTGGAATATGAAGCAGTAAAGAAACCTTAACCATTGAGTGGAAAATCAGGAGATCATAAAAAAATGTGTATTTAGGTGTGCTATTCAAGCAGTTAAATCTACTACTGAAGGTGTCCTAAAGAAAAATGCAAGTAATGCAAAAGAAAAGAAAGATACTTGTGCACTCAGTGTGTTCATAGTGTAAGGGAATGAAAACAGAACTTCTGACATTAAAACTATTCACTGATATGTATAATTTAACCTAATTTCCTGGAATGTTGCAAAAATTAAAATGAGCAGATGCAGTGAAGGAATGCAGACACGGATAGTTCTGTCTCTGACTTATTATGGCACACCTCCACACCCAACAAAAACTATCTCAGATCTGCAAGTTAAACACTTGAGGTGTCAACAGCAATTTCAAGGCACATGAACAATATCTAAGGAGAGAACAAGGCAGTGTTGTGTGGTGTGGTACTTCAAGATGGTGGTTGAAAAAACCAGCTAATGTCAAATTCTTAACTGGTGACTTAGCTCAAGAGGGATATATTGAAAACAGCTGCCAGCAAATATGCAGTAAAGAACCTTTAAGCCAGGCATTAAGATAGCAGATAACTAGAGCAATTTCTAACCTCTTTTCCCAATGTTATACAACTGAAGTTAGTAGGGATTCCTCATCCCCCTCACACCAGGATCATCACTGACTCTTCTTTTTATTTTTATTTCTTTTAAACCAAGCTGCCCTGAGCAACCCTTTTTATTAGAGCATAAAAAGGCTTTTATTATGCAATATGATGCTGCCTTTCCACCCAAAGATTTCTTTTGTCTCAACTGGAAAAATCTAAGCGGGTGTGTGTGGGGGGTGTTGTTTATTTTTTTAATACGAAGATACAACCCAGCTTGAGATTCTGCCTCTCTGCCTTACAGATTTTCTCAACAGACAAATCCAATCTGTGCCTGTTTAACTCCTTCAAATGCTTAAGGAACCATTTCACACACAGAGCTTCACTCCTCAGCACTACCAGCTTATCCTGCTGAGCCGATGAAGGCAGGCCCCCGTTCACACTGAAAACATTTGCTGGAACTGAATACTACTAATTTTAGCGTGGATGTACCTGGAATCAGCCTGGAAATCCAAGACAAAAGGTGGACTGAGATACACCATAACAATATTCTGGCCAACAAATACCGGCTAATAGCATTAAGGCTATTTTTTTCCAGTTTTATCCCATTACGTTTAATTAACAAAGAAAATCTTGTGCAACGAACTTGGGTGGCAGCATTCCTGGAATCTGCTTTCTGAGCAAGCTGGAAACTCCTGGCAGAACCAGTGAGTTAACTTTTCTATTAACGAAACACAAAAATGAACAGTACAAGCAGTGCTGGAGCCCATGTGTTATTTATTTGGACCCAAACTCAATTTGTGCTCGGCTCTTCCAGCAATTTCGGTTTGCAGCGTGCCAAAGATGGAAATTAGTGAGATGCACTGGAAAGGTTGTTATGATAGAGCTGGAAGGAAATTGGAAAGGTTCTGTAGACGTTTTAAACAGACATATTTGGGAGGTTAGCCTCAATCTGTTATGAAGGACAGGGCTGAAATCAGACTTCCAACAACTCTGCCAAACTGTACTGGCTTATGGATTAGATGGTGGGCTCTCCATAGCAAAATGCCTAGGAACACCTTGCTTTTGCAGTGGAAAATTCAGGATTAGATCAATTCTAATCCCAGGAACCACTGTGAGATTTCCCAGGAAGAACCTATTTCGAAATTTGCTCCCAGCATCGCAGTTCTGTCGTCTTACACCTCATTCTAACCTCTGGTCTGAAATTATCCATGGTAACTTGAAGGAAAAGCTCTTGAGGAAACATCAGAACCTAGAGCTGGTAGAACTAACACAGGCATTGCAAGTAATGTTTCACCAGGCTGAGATTGAGAACAGGCACAAAAAGGGAGGTAGTGTGGGTACTATTTAAGGAAGAAAAGCCTCATATTTGTAGGGCATTGTATAAAAACCCAGTAGCTGAGGCTTCTGTCCTAAAGATCATGTAATTATGCACAGGAACCTTGCCAGTCCCTCATGAGAAAGGAAGATTAATGAAGAATTAAAAATGATAATACTGCCAGGCTGTAGGGAATCAAAGCAACACATTTCTGTAAAGCATGCAAATATTTTTCAGCATTATAAAAATAAACAAGCTTAGACAAGTGAACGACTCACCACTGTTTGATGAGTGCCTCTAATGCTATAGCTCAATTAACCTGCATGGAGCAATAATAACCTCACAAGCAAAGAGAAAGATCTTTCTTTAGCTTGTGAAACGAAGAGGAATGCAAGAGTCCCTGTGAGGACAGCCTGTGCATACTTGCCCAGAATTACTGCTTAGCCAAGGAGCTAATTATCTTACGCATCAGGTGGGACAAGAACAGGTTCACCACCTCGATAGGGCTGGAGGACAGTTAAGCACTTTCAGTTTTACTCCTAAATTTTGTGCCACTCATACACAAAACAATCCAGTAACAGACTTCAAACTCCAGCAGCACATTCTGCAAAATAATTCTGTGTTTTTCTCAGAAGACGTGCACGTGATGCTGTTTGTCCTGGCTGGCAACAGGTGATGGCACGGTATCAGCTGGATGAAGTCTGAGGTTGGTTTTTCAGGTGCAGAGTTACCTTCAGACATACCTGCACACTGTACTAGAGGAGGGGAACACGAAACAGAGATAGCACAGAAAGGACTGGCTGTGAGGCCCCCAGGCAATTGCAGGGACCGGCTCCCATGCTGAGTCACCCCCTGGTTAATGGAAACATGCTCTTGCTCCACGGCCCACACAAACCCCAGCAGGCTGATCACCCCATCCTGCAAAATTCACTTAACCTCAGTGTCTCCAAGACCACTGCAAACACGGCTGTTCTGCACACACAGTCACTTTGAAGTGGCTGGGAGCACCACACTCCCGAGGGTGAGGTCCCAAATTATTTAATGAAGAGTGCAGGTTATCACTGAATGCTCTTTACTTCATTTCATTCCTACCCAAGGAGGAGGAAGGGAGAGAATACACACCAAGATAGTCCTTGGGAATAAAGGTCCCCAGCATCTGGCACCAACACCCAAACCTGCTGGGCGGCACACGACAAACCCCAGCGCTGTCAGAGTGTTTTACCACCTGCTCCTAACCAGGAGGAGGTTTCAGACTCCAACCATAAACACCTCCCCAGCTTCCATTCAACTGTCCCATCCCAGCCTGCCCCGATCTGCTGCCTCTGGCTCAGGTGATCTCAGAGGGTGGCACCAGGCAGGTGCATGGAGCGGTGCCAGCATTACTCACCTTCATACCAGAAGGCCAGAGTCACCGGGCAGACAAGAAGAACTTCCTTCTTTTAACGAAAAACAAGAACAATGTCACCCGGCGGGGGACAAATAATACCCATACCCAGTACATTAGATCATCGGGCAACTGCAGAGAGAGGCCACCACAACACCTGAAGACTGATCATAATTCTAACAACCCTCTCTGGGCCAAACCGAGTCCACCTGAGCAAGGACTAGACCTGTCTCAACGACAGCCACTAATCCTTCCCCTCAAACACTCATGGCACTGGAATCTGGGCACAGAACAGCAAAAGAAAGCCTGACAGGCCTAAAGAAAAGGCAGCAAGTTGCTCAGCCTGGACTGAGATAAATAAGTCAAGACATCAGCACAGAAAGACCCTCCCTAAATAACATCTCTGAAAAAAAACCTGAAAAGACCTTACTTGACCTTTGAGCTACTGCTCCCTCACTAAAAAGTATCAATTTCTTCACAGGGAAGTTCCTGTAATCTTCAGCAACATAATTTAGGTTTTATATTACAAAGGAGAAGAAAAAAGAAAGAGAAGAATAAACACTTACAAAGCCCGGTATAAATAGGAATGTGTCACGGCTTTTAAGCATTTTGGGAAGAATGCTATGGAATTTCAAGTTCCTCCATAAAATTTTAAAAGTCACAGGGGCAGGAGGATTTACTCTGCATATACCAGTCCTAATAGCAAAACCAGTGCAGCTGTTCTTACTGGGAATATTTCTACAGGAACACACCACACCATTCAGTTATTTAAACTCTTGTGCAGAGCTACCTAACACTACTCACACATCTGCAGAGACACAACCCTTTAGGGGCAGGCACTGGAATTTCTGCATCATTAATGAAACACAAATTCCAGGCAATTCCACACAATTCCACAGGCAATGGGTGCTCTTGCTACTAACTCCAGAAAGGCCAAGATCTCACCTTTGAGATGTCTCCTTGCTAAAACCAGCTCCAGCTTACACAGGTTTAGTCACACCGGGTCTCGTTGCAGAGCGCTGCCTCCCAGTCCAAGGAAGATTCACCCCCCTTGAACTTCACAGATTTCCAGTCATTATCCCTGTAGAACTGGGGAACTGCTGCAAACCCAAAGCACAATTTTGATTCCACATCGAGTTCAGCTTTTCCTTTTCCGAAGGCTCCGCACCCTGCACTGCCGGCGCTCCGGCAGCGCCCTGCGTCTGTCGTCAGCAGCCCCTGTCCCACAGGCATCCCAGCTATGCCTCAGCACCATTTTCATTGCATTGTGTGGTTTCTCCATTCCTTCCCTGATTTAGTCCAGGCCTCTCCTCCGGGCTCTCAGATAATGAAAACCATGTGAGAGTAAAATGTAATCTTCAGACACACACAAACCAGTTTCATGTGCATTATCTGAAGGGAGCAAAACGTTGACAGTGCATCATTTGTCTCTACTGATAGAATCAGGCTCTTTTAATTGCTGCTAAGATTAAAAAAAAAAAAAAAAAAGATTGGAATCACCACCTATGTTAAAAATAAAGTCAAAATTTAAACCTAAAAGCTTAAGTAGTCCTGAAAACAATCGAGATATGATCCCCAAACAGATATATCCATTTTATACTACCTTAAGGTAGCTTTTTGTCATAATTCAGTTGTGACATGCTGAAAATTTATATATTAAGTTGACATAAATAAAAACCTCAGGTGGAGAAGGATGAGGAGAAGAAAACAATGACTACGGCCTAACTTTAGAATTGAATTTTCTGGCTTTTTCTAGCAATACCACAATTTAAACTAAGTCCCTATATGGAGGGGCTCTTCTTATTTCACAAAGGAGTTTCACAGAATTTAACAGGACCAATCACAGAATCCAGACAACAGGCAGGCAGGACCCCTCCTTTTTGTTAAAGGGCTGCCTTTTTTTTCTTTATAAAAAGAAACAGTTAAAGTACAGGTACCTTATCAGTCAGTCACCCCAACAGAGTTGGCAATGCTCTTTCCCAGATGCTGTGGCTCAAGGAAGGGCACAAACCTACTGCAGAACTGCTATAGCCCAACACTATCACGAAGTGATCTCCATGGGTGCCATGGATTAGAAAGATGAATTAAAGTAAAACCCAACAGAAGATCCAGAGCACCACATTTTTAGAAAGCAACGATGGTATAAAAGTGGTTTTGGTGTTGTTCTTTTATCATAACCACCTGGGGGTTTCATGTGCACCTTGTAAAAAAACCTTTAATTACTTGTAAGATGATTAATTGAGCCTCACCACCACACTGGGAGGAAGATATTACTACATTCATTTTAGCACAGCAGTGACTGGCTAAGTCTTGGCCTACATTTATGTTTTTTGTTGCCACAACTATGTCACTGAGGGAATTGATTTCTTTCAGTATAACTCTTCCAACAACCACTGCAAAGCAGATGCAGTTCCAGTAGGAAATAATTGTTTTTAGGTGTATTGCTTAGGAAACCTCGTGCAAACCACACCAGCACAACTTCTGCCTTGCTAACAGAAACTCCATCAGTGCTGGGGAGATTTTCTGTAGTAAAGCAAGCACAGATCCTGCCTAAATGGATCAAGGATGCTGCAAACAGAAAGAGGAACCTTCTGAGTTTTCTACAGCTGGAGAAGATATTTCTGCAAAGGAAAAATAGTTAAAGATTTAGAGCCCTAA